>VMDO01006604.1:0-52420 GCA_007922755.1 Pedetes capensis
ATTTATTTGTGATACTGGGGGGCTAAACCCAGGACCTCACACATCCTAGCAAGGGCTTCACCACTGACCTGCACCGCCTGACCTCTTTTTTATTTTTTATCTTGAGACAGTGTCTCAATAAGTTATGCAAGCTGCCTCTGGCCTTGAACTTGCAACTCTCCTACCTCTGCCTCCTGAGTCACTGGGATTACAGGTGTGCACCACAGCACTCAGCAACTCCTAGATTTTAAAATGTCCAAAATCATACTGTTTATTTAAAAAACAACCATTTTTAGGTCACACCAACTGAAGTAAGCACCTAACAACAACACTATTTGTCCAAGACAGTTCCTATGCACCTTAACTCAGAGATATGAACCTACCCCTACATATTTTGGACATGTAGTCAGGAGAGATCAGTGCCTGGAGAAAGACATCATGTTTGGGAAAGTGGCAGGTCAACGAAAAAAAGGAAAACCCTCCCCCAGATGGACTGACACAGTGTCTGCAACAATGGGCTTAAATATAAATAAAATCGTGTGTCTGGCACAGAATCGAGAGGTGTTTGGATCTGCTGTACACAGGGTTGCTATAAGTCGGACTCAACTCCACGGCACCTAACAACAACAAACAACTTAGTCATACCCCTAGTCCTACCTTCACTTTGCTAAAATTTGTTGTTGTTAGGTGCCATCGAGTCAGTATCTGCCTCATAGCGACCCTGATAGGGTTTTCAATGGCTGACTATTTCGGGATTGCCTTGGGAGTGGGTTGCCAGGTCCTTCTTCCGTTTTTTCGGTGCTGGGAATCAACTCAGGACCTCAGAGACTGCAGCGCAGTCCTCTACCCACTGAGCTAAATCCCAACCCCCCTTGTGTACATATATATATATATGACAGGCATCACACAGACAGAAATAACTGTACTTCCATGCAACCGATGCAAAAAAACCTACAAACCAACAAAATGTTAAGGCTTATCTATGTAACAGATATTTTATTTCATTTAATCCTCACATTTTCCTTAGAGATAAAGTCACGGAATGAGAAAGTGATAGAGTTAAACCTAGCCTGACTCCCAAATTTAGGATGTGTATACTTTGAAACATTTGTTTTCGCCATAACCCATGATAATACATTTTATATTGACATCTTCCCCCTTGACATATGTTATTGTTGCTGTTATTACATGCCACCAGGTCGGTGTCCAACTCACAGCGACCCTAGTACAACAGGTAAACACTATTGTCAGTGCCTCTCTGCTATTCATAGGGTTTTCAATGGCTAATTGTTTTTTGAGAGTGGGTTGCCGGGTCCTTCTCCCAAGCCTACAGCACCTGGTGTTCCCAGACGGTCCCCCATCCAAGGACTAACCAGGCCTGACACTGCTTAGCTTCTAAGATTTTAGGGATACTGGATGCCACAGTGGTACAGCTGCAGGCTCTTGACATATACATATTTTTTAACCTGAAAGAAAAGTTTCATGAAATAATACTTACTCCTTAAATTGATTACAAAATCCATTAATGAGTCCCTGTGGGCCCTGCACTACAGCCACTGTACGCTCCTTAACTTCTGCTTAAACTACACTGTCCAGTTTGCCTCACTGTGAAACAAGAGGTCCTGCCTAGACCCATCAGAAAATTTGTCCTTAAAACAGATCGTGACCCTCAAAAGCCCTTCCCTGACCCTCGCAGCGCTGCCTCTCCTGGAACTCTGGAGGCGCCCCCGCCTCGCTTATTCACATTGTACCAAGAAGCGCAAACGTTCTTGGAGAACAACGCGTCGTTGTGGACAGGGATGCGCTGGTTGTCACTGTTCCTGCTGCATCACTGGCGAATGTGACAGCCAAGCAGGTTTGGGGCGACAACAAAGGCCCTCGGCGGCTGCCCGCGGTGCGGACACCGAGGGTGAAGGGTGGTTTTGGAAACCTACCGCCGCCGGGCTGGGACAAAAAGGAGGGGTTCACCGAGAGCGCGCGGGGATCGCGCGGCGGCCGGCGCCAAAGTTGCGTGAGCGCCCGGGGGACTCTGCGGCCTGCGGGCCGAGCCGCTCCGCCTCGAGGACGGGGCAGCCCGCGGGTCGGGAGCGGCAACCGGAGCTCGCGGGGTGAGGGGGAGAGGGAGGGGCCGCTCGCTCTCCCCACCCCCAAAAATCAAAACAGAAAACAAAGCAAAACAAAACACAGCAAAGCGTCCTCTCCACTCCCGTCAACCGGGGTCGCCCGAGCACTGCGGCCCGCGCAGAGCCGGAGTCGCCGCGCCACCCCCGCCCCGCCTCCCGCCGCCTCCCTCGGGACGCGGGGCGCCGGGGCCCGAGGCTGCGCTCGTTCCTTCCTCCCCAGAGACCGCCCCGCTTCACCCGCGCCCCGCCGGCGAGGGGCGGGGGAGACCCGGCCGGCCGTACCTGGAAGCCCGGCCCCGAAGCCCGGCTCGCGGCCGCGTCGCTGCGGGAGCGGCGCCCGCCCTACCCCGACTTCATGACTGAGGACCGCGGCCCGAGCGCGGACGGCGACTCCGCGGCGAGGCGGAAGTCCCGCCCCCGCGTGCGTCATTGGCTGGCGCGCGCGCGGGGGGCGAGGAAGGCATTGGGCCGCCGCGGTGCCAGTCAAGGCTCCTCCCGCTGGCTCGCCGGCCCCGCGCCGCAGCTCCGCTTGGCCGGGAGATGCGCCCGGGTGGCGAGCCCGGTCCTCGGCCTCGTGGCCGCGTCGCTGCGAGAGCGGCCCCCGCCCTACCCCGACGCCATGCCTGCGTACCGCGGCTCAAGTGCGGGCGGCGACTCCATGGGAGGCGCAAGTTCCGCCCCGCGTGCGTCCGGGCGAGGAAGTCATTGGACCACTGCGGTGCCAGTCAAGGCTCCTCCCACTGCTTAGCCAATCCCGCGCCGCCCCTCCGCTCGGCGGGGAGAAGCGCGGGGTTCGCGAGCTCCGTCCTCCACCTTGCGGCTAGCCTTTCCCGGAGAGAAGGGCGGGGCGGGGCGCTCTGGGGAGGCCGCTCCGACAGGGACGGACGGGCTAGGGGCCGGGGGCTGGCGGCGGGCGCGGGATCGGCGCGGGGTGCGGGCTGAGTGCTCTGCATCCTGGCCCGGGCGCCCGCGCGTTCCTTCCCCGCCCCGCACTCACCCCGCGCCGGAGGAGGCAGGGGCAGGTCTCGCTCCCTCCACGCGGCGTCCAGGCCGAGATCGGGGCCTCGGCGCCCGGGTCCCGCCGTGAGAGGTGGGCGCCGCCGCCGTCCGAACGCGTGCCTGGCCCGGAGCCGCGCTGACATCAGCGCCCCGGGCGGACACGCGCCATCCCCGGGCTCGGCGGAGCCAAGCCATGTGACTCAGTGCCTAAGCGGCCTCGCAAAACCCGTGCCTCCTCCTGGTGAACCAAAAACCCCAGTCTGTTTTTGTTTTTTTTGTTGTTGTTGTTGTTGTTTGCGGTGCTGGGAGTTGAACCCAGGGCCTCGCACCTGCATGCTCTGCAAGTGCTGGACCACTGAGCTGCGCCCCCAGCCGTTTTTGTTGTTGTTGTTTTGTTTTGTTGTATTTTTTGTTGTTGTTGTTGTTTTTACTTTTTGAGACAGGGTCTCGCTAAATTACTCAGGTTGCTTCTGGTCTCGAACTTGCGATCCTCCCGCCTCCGCCTCCCGAGCCGCTGGGATGACAGGTGTGCGCCACCGCGACCTGCAAAAATCCCAATCTTAAATCAGACTACTTAGAGTTTAAATTACTTCACCGATTAAACAGTTGCCAGTTGCCGGCCTACCAGCTAAAAAAGTCAGCGAGGCTTAAGGCGAACACAACGGGGTCCTGAAATAAAATGTCAGGAGACACAGGGTCTGGTCCTATTTTTGCTTCACGGTAATAAGGCGCCTTTCGTTAGGGCTTTCTGGGCGTCACATCTTTTAAACATCTTTTAAAAAGGAGTGGGGGGAGGCTAAGATGGAATATCAGTACAATACCACTAGATGTGACTTTGTTTCGGGAAAGCTGAGTAAATGGATACAGGAATGTGGACAAGACGCTGCCTATTGTTTCTCTTTTTGCCTTTCAATTTTAAACCTACTCGAATAAGATTTAAACACTATATAAGAATTTTACAAATAGAATTTTTAAAATTAAATATAGGCCATCAAAGGTACTTTCACCCGTGTATCCTGTGACTGTTCTATGCATAGAATTATGTGGTTCTCCCTTTGAGGGAGTCATAAATAGAAGTCGGGATTGGCAACGTTACTGTGAAGGCTAGTGTGGTGACTATACGTATACTTACAGTATTTCTATAAACTTTTTTCCCTGGGTTACCTCAAACTGGTTTCTATATTAAATCAAAGATTTCTTGCATGACATCAAAAAAGAGTATTTTTTTTAAAAGTCCACATTTTGCAAGTTTAAAAAAAGGGTGAAGGGTTGAAGATTTACCTCAGTGTTGGAGTGCTTGCCTCACAAGTGTGAGGCCCTGAGTTCAGTCCTCAGCGCTGGAGGTGGGGGGAAAAGATAGCTTGGACGTGGTTGTTGTTGTTAGGTGCCGTCGAGTCAGTATCCGACTCATAGCGACCCTGTGTACAACACTATTGTCAGTGCTTCTCTGCTGTTCATAGGGTTTTCAATGGCATATTGATTTTGGGGAGGGGGTTGTCAGGTCCTCCCAGCCTACAGCTTCTGGTGTTCCCAGGTGGTCTCCCATCCAGGTACTAACCAGGCCCAACCCTGCTTAGCTTCCAAGATCTGACTGGATCGGATGCCACAGGGCTACAGCTGCAGGCTTGGACTTGGTGGCACACCTGTAATCCCATCACTCTAGAAGCCGCAGCAAGAGGATCTCGGGTTCCAGGCCACCCTGGACCACATAGTGAAACTTTGTCTCAAACAAAAAGCAGAGAACAGCTATGTTAGTTGCATAAGCAAAGACAACTTGAGCACAGAACATTTTATTTCTGCCTTCATTCTGCCCTTCAGTTTACAATATGTATAATTCTCTGTTATAAACAAGATCATTTGTTATTTATACTGCATTTAGGCA
The DNA here is from genome assembly GCA_007922755.1 of Pedetes capensis. Classification (NCBI taxonomy): domain Eukaryota; kingdom Metazoa; phylum Chordata; class Mammalia; order Rodentia; family Pedetidae; genus Pedetes; species Pedetes capensis. Next base: position 4,984 of record VMDO01006604.1, read on the forward strand.
GACTAATGGTATACCTTTTAGAAAGAGTTATCCTCTCCCCTACTTGTGTTGAATGAAGGCAAATTGGAAGAAGATAGATTGGAAATGTGTACTCATTTTGTTTTTGTTTTTGTTTTTGCAGAACTTGGGAGTTGAACCCAGGGCTTCGCACATACTATGCAAGTGCTCCACCACATGATACTAAACCTCCACTAATTATCTCCTTATAAAAACGAGGAAAAGTCAGCATAGTGGCACATGACTAAAATCTCAGTACTTGGGAGGCTAAGGCAATAGAATCAGAAGTTCAGTGCCAGCCTGGGCTACATAGGGAGACACTGTCTCAAAATATAAATAAACAAATAAGGAAGTGAGCTTTTCCAGCTTTGTATGTATTTCTAAAAATTACAGGTGGTACGTAAAAATAATTGTAGGACTTCCAACTTCCAAAATATTGGAACACAGAAACCACTACAATTCTAATGACATCTGATTTGGTTGTTGTTGTTGTTGTTAGGTGCTGTTGAGTCGTGTCCGACTCATAGGGACACTCATAGGGTTTTCAATGGCAGATTGTTTCAGGATTGCCTTGGGAGTGCGTTGCCACGTCCTCCCATCTTTGCGGTGCTGGGAATCGAGCTCCGGACTTCAGAGACTGCAGAGCAGCACTCTACCAACCGAGCTAAATCCCAGCCCTCTGATTTGGTAGCCCTCTAAAACTGTTGAAAGGGTACAGGTTAGATTTGGGAATATATGGGTATATGGAATCCTCTCTCCATGTCAGCATATTATGTCATAGTTGTTATTGTTGTTAGGTGCTGTTGAATGTGGTCCGACTCATAGTCACCTGATGTGCAAGAGATGAACCACTACTTAACACTGTGCCATGCCTGGCACTATTGTCAGTGCTTCTCTGCTATTCATACAGTTTCCAGTGGCTGATTGTTTTTGGAATGGGCTATGGGGTCCTTCTCCCAAACCTACAGCACCCAGTATTCCCAGGTGGTCTCCCATCCAAGTACTAACCAGGCTTGACTCTGTTTAGCTTCCAAGATATGACAGGATCAGACATTAGGGTGGTGTGGCTGCAGGCTATTATGTCATAGAGCAGATCATAATAAATATCTAAGAATTACTGGCACTTTTTCTAACTTCATGATAAATGGAGAAGGGTTGAGGTTGTCCGAGATTTTGCTTTACTTGGTTCTACAGTCAACACCCATGGAAGCAGTCAAGAAATCAAAAGATGCATTGCATTGGGAAAAGCTGTTGCAAAAGCCCTCTTTAAAGTGTTGCAAAGTAAAGATGTCGCATTGAAGATGAAGGTGCGCCTGACTCATAACATGGTATTTTCAATTGACTCATACAGTTGTGAAAGTAGGCTGTTGAATAAGGGAGACAGGAGAATTGGTGCTTTTTGATTATGGTGCTGGAGATAAGTATTAAATATACCATGGACTGCCAAAAGAACTAATAGATCTGCCCTAGAAGTGCAACTTGGAAGGATAGCTAGACTGTATGTTATGTATTTTGGGACATGTTATGAGGAGGAACCAATCCTTGGAGAAGGACCACGTTTGAGAGAGTGGCAGGTCAACAAAAAAAAAAGGAAGATCCTCAACTAGATGGACTGACACAGTAGCTACAACAATAGTCTTAAACATTAAAAAGTGCCTAGCACATGTCGGGGAATATTTCGTCCTGTGATACATGGGGTCTCTATGAGTTGGATCTGACTAGATGGCACCTAACAACATCAACAACAACAGCAAAATGTTTTCTGACCAGAATACAGTATTAGTTTTCAACTATAGAGTACTTTTTTAAAGTTAAGATAAAACTACAGTTAGCTTTAGATAATAAATACAAAAGCTATCACATGAACAAATTTCTAGGGAAAAAAACCAAATTTGTGAAAAGATGTAGGAAACTTGATTTGGCTAAGGAAGTTAAAACAGTACTGAAAATTTGCAACTTTTTCTCAAAAACCTCAACTCTAGGAGATTCTAAGGGTGAGTTCACCAACCACCAAATCTAATTTCATAGCCATTTCATACTATCAAGTTATCTACCTAATTCCACAAGGGAAATATAACTGTATACCATACAGACAGCGCAAGTGGGAAAAGCTATAGGCCGGTCTCACCTTGTAGTATTTATTTCAGATATGTAAAATCGCATTATAAAATTTATTAATGTGATTCACCACATTAGAAGTGAAAAAGCCTGAGATCGTCTTAATAGATGCAGAAACATTAGGACAACTACGGAAGGTACCTATATTGTACAAGATTGTCAGAGAAACCTCTCTGAAAAGCTGACATAAGCCAAGACTTGAGGAATGAGGATCCTTGTTGTAAGCCATAGGCGCCAACTCTGATAAAGGTAAGTTTAAAAGGGAAGTTTCTTTGAAGGATATGGATATAAGGATACTTGAAGCACCGTCTTACAGATCGGGAACCAGTAGCTCTAATTGGCCGTCTTGAGCAGCGTTCCCATCCTGGAGGTAGCACTCCAGCCATCTCATCACTCTGCTTCCAGTTCAAATTCCCAGGAGGGAGGCTTCCATCAAGCAACCATAGAACACATGCCCACTCCTTGACCAGGGTGCCTTCATTAACTGTCCCATCAGATCCTACACCAAATAAGAGAAGGAAAGAAATTGGGATTATAGAACCTAAAGATAGAACAAATGTTCAATAAGATTGAGTAGCCCACGGCTGTACCACTGTGGCATCCAATCCCATCAGATCTCAGAAGCTAAGCAGGGTCGGGCCTGGTTAGTACTTGGATGAGAGACCCCTGGGGAACACCAGGTGCTGTAGGCTTGGGAGAAGGACCTGGCAGCCAAGTTCCAAAAAACAATCAGACATTGAAAACCCTAGAAATAGCAGAGAAGCACTGACAACACTGTTTTCAACAGTTGTACGTAGGGTCACTATGAGTCAGACACTGACCTGACGGCACCTAACAACAACAACAAGGTTGAAGAGCATGTTGAAGCCCCTGAGACTCGAAAAAATCTAGCATGTCTGAGCATTAGGGAGAGGCCAGCGGGGCTAGAATGTGATGCAGGAAAGGGAGGGTGGTAGAAGATGAGCCTGCAGTGGGCACTACTATTCCAAGTGTGGTCCTCGAGTGCCACATCGGCCTCCTGGGAGAGCTGGTTAGAGATTTATATGTTTGATCCAGCCTGGAAACTAGACTTTCTGGGAGTGAGGGACAGGCATCTGTGATCTAACTAGCTCTCCAAGTGATTACCCTGTTAATCACTACTGTAAGTTCTTAAAAACCGCAGTAAAGTTCAAGTTGTAGGCTAAGGGCCATTAGGAGTTCCAAGCAGAGGCGTGAAATAGTAAGATTTGCATCTGGGGAGACGCACTTGCAACTCTTTAGAATAGATACTGAAGAAAGATGCAAGCGCAAATAAGGAGACTCCCCGGGGGACTGTTGCAAAAACTCAAGAAGAAAACAATCACCTGAACCACGGGGAGAGCAGTAACAGTGGAAAGAAATGGTTCGCGTTAATACATATCTGGGAGCTCAAATGATGTGAGTTTGCTGATGTTGAAGCCAAAGGGGCAGACAAGAATGAAGGACGACTCCCAGGTTTCTGGTTGAGCAGCTCAGTAATTGGTGGTGCCATTTATGAGATGAAGAAAATCGAGTGAAGAAGCAAGAGGAGAATTTGGAGAGTGGACCTGTGTCCACTTTTGCACATGTTAAAATGGAGATATTCAAATGGAGGTGTCCAGCGGGCACCTGGACATAAAGAGGAGTGGGTAAAGCAGAAGATATAAATGTAATGGCTTTCATGGTAAAAGTAGCATTAAATATATGGGAATACATGAAACCATTTATAGGCAGACTCCTCTGTAGCATTTTAATAAAACTATTGAACCAAATAAAATACACGTAGAGCTAGCCTTTAGTGTAAATCAAGAGGGTGGCTGCCTGCATACTATGTTTTGAGAGTCCTTGGTCCTTGCCCCCAATTTTTTCCATGTAGGACCTTTTAGATGGTCTCTGAAATTCCTGCGTTAATTCTTTTCTTTGGATTCAGAAAGAAGGCAGATATCAGGGATTTAATTGGCAGCCACTGATAGCTCACATTTGATCAAACTCCCCCCTTCCAGATTATAAAATCAAATACATTTTTCAAGCGAAAACAGAAAGTCCTCAGAATATGTAACAGTGAAGAAAAAGATGAGAACGCTGAAGAACTGAGATGGGCCTGCCCTGATCTTTGGGGATTTGATGAAAATGTAAGAGTGCTCTCGGCAAATTAGTTACACGAGAGGGGCAAGACAACAGCATGTGACAGAGGAAGGGAAGAGACTACTAGGCATGATGTTTGTTTTTAATAAATAGGACAGTGGTTTAAGATAGAATTCATTCTACAAATTCCTTATCGGTAGGAAACTCTCCAACTGACGCAGTGCTATTCGGCACTTCAGTGAGCCTGCTGCTTGTTCTGTGTCAGTTGACGATGAACTGTATTTTATAACTGCTATTTTCTCCAATACTGCTTGTTCTCCTAATTGTAGATTTCTCTCCTGTTCACTGCTTGTTATTTCCTACATTAAGCAGCAGCTTATTTCAACTATCAATTGCGCAATTTCCCTTCTTTGAAAGAGTCTGCATCTGCTGATGAGCTCTATAGTCTGGAAATTCTCCCAGCTTTCGTGCCGATTATAGTTAAGTCTTATCAGTCTTAGCAATTTAATGAGATGCATCTGCTCCTAGTTTGTTCATTTCCAAAAATAAAGACAGGAGGAAGCTGCTTACATTTGCCATGTGTTCAGATAATCAAATTAAAGACAATACAAATAATAATGCTAGACAATAGGAATAATAATGAAATAATGGGAAAAATTCATAACATTGATAATTGCTAGAGCTGACTGCTAGTTTGAGCCTTTCCTATGTTTACTTCCTTCATCATCTTCTCCCTTCTCTGCCTTACCTGTCCAGCTGCTGCTTTGTAGTGAGTTTACTTTCCATTCATCAGTTTCTTTATGTTCAGTGTTAAGTAAACATTTTAGCTGGGCAAAGTTTATCCTCAAACCTTTCTTATTTTTCTTTATGAAATTGTTCCGTCTCATGTCTAGCTATCTCCATGAGACCAATGCCCTTAAAATATTTCTTCCGGCTCCTTTCTTATTTTTTATTTTGAGTCAGAGTCACATGAAGTTACACAGGCTGTGTCTGGCCTCAAACACGCGATCCTCCTGCCTCTGTCCCCCCACCTCCCGAGTCATTGGGATTATAGGCATGTGCCTCTATGCCTGGCTAGCACATATCTTAATAAATATAAACAAGAGTATTCGTGTTGGTAAAAGTATATAGGGCAACTTCAGAAACCACAATGCTTTCAATGAAAATGAAATTTAAGATGCTGAAATGAATAAGTGGAAAACGGTGGTGGTCTAGGGAAGTCTTTCTAGTCCTCTGTATCAGGTAGACCAGAGCTGCTCAGACTTTATCACATACAGGAACACCTGAGGAGCTTCTTAAACTGCAGATCCTGATTCAGTCGGTGGGGAACAGAGTTTGATATTCTGGTTTTATGCTGCTGATTAACAATCTTCTAAATCACCCATTCCTTTTACAACTGAGACCTTTAATCTGTTCATTCATCTCACAGTTTTCTCTTTGCTAAATAGCAAAATCAAGAAATTATAAATCGTGATTTTTTAGTTCCCTATTGGAGTCAAGTGGGCTGGGATTTAGCTCAGCTGGTAGAGCATTGCTCTGCAGTCTCTGAGGTCCCGAGTTCAATTCCCAGCACTGCAAAAATGGGAGAAGGATGTGGCAATCCACTCTGGAGGCAATCTAGAAACAGCCTTTGAAAACCCTATGAGAATCACTATGAGTTAGACATGACTTGATGGCACCGAATAACAACAACACTGGAGTGAAGTAGGTATCTGTTACTTTCTTGAGTATTCTACCAGGCATTTCCAAAGATGTATTATAGTTAAGCCAGTATATTTGGGTGTTCAAGTACTGCCCCAAACTTACACGATTGTTTTTCTAGTTCAAATAACAATTAGTAAATGACTTCTTAAAAAAAATAAAACTGTACCTTCAAAGTATCCGAAATAATATGAGGACAGGAAGAATACTGATAATTAAAAAGTTAGATCCTTTCTTTCTATCTTTTTTTGCGGTACTGGGGGTTGAACCCAGGGCCTTGCGCTTGCATGCTTTGCAAGTGTTAAACCACTGAGCTGCACCCCCAGCCCATTTTTTTTCTTACTTTTTGAGACAGGGTCTTGCTAAATTACACAGACTGCCTCTGGTCTCGAACTTGCGATCCTCCTGCCTCTGTCTCCCAAGTCACTGGGATTACAGGCGTGCACCACCACGCCCAGCTAGAAGTTAGATCGTTTTTAAAAACTTATTTTTGTTCTCAAAAATCTAGCCTATTACAGTATAAGGCCTACTTGTCACTTCAGACAAATGTTTTCTAAGAAAGTCTTTCCAATTAACAAGATCTACTCATCAGTGGTTGAATATTGTCCCTGTGGAACCCTTCACTATTGCCACTCGCTTGAATTTTTCCTTCAACCCTTTAAGCTCGAGTGAAACAGTGTGCTCTTCCCTTTTGGTTTTCTGTGTCCAGCACACGTCCACATCTCATTATATTTGACTCTGTCTTCTCCAGCTGCCCTTTGAAATATTCTGTTCAGTTCTTTAGCTTCCTTTTTACTTTAGCTATTTGACATTACAACGGCAAGTTTCAGAGTCTCTTTTGACATGTAATTTGTTTTTTTTCTTTTCTTTCCTGTCTTTTAAATAACCTTTTGCTTTCCTCATGAATGATGTCTCTGAAGTGATGCCACAACTCCTCTGGTCTTTGATCGTTAGTGTCGAATGCTTCAAACCTTCGAGGGAGTCTCTGAACCCAGATGGGACATACTTAGGGCTCTTTTGTTCAGTTTCAGTTCAGACCTGCGTATGAGCAGTTGACGGTCTGATCCACAATCAGCACCTGGTCTCCTTCTGACTTTTGATATTGAGGTTTTCCATCATCGCTTCTCACAAGTGTAGTCAGTTTTGTTCCTGTATGTTCCATCTGGTAAATTCCATGTGTATTGTTGCCATTGATGTTGGTGAAAAAATGTATTTGCTAAAAAAAGATCATTGCTCTGACAAAATTCTATCATGCAATTTCCAGCATCATTTCTGTCATGAAGGCCATATTTTCTGACTACTGAGCCTTCTTTGTTTCCAACTTTTTCGCACCCCAGTCACAAATAATTATCAGTATATTCTGATTGCATGTTCAATCAACTTCAGACTGTAGAAGCTGGTAAAAATCTCCCCTTTCTTCATTTGTGCCTTTAGTAGTGGGTGCATAAATTTGAATAATAGTCATATTCACTGGCCTTCATTATCAGTATATCCTGATTGCATGTTCAATCAACTTCAGACTGTAGAAGCTGGTAAAAATCTCCCCTTTCTTCATTTGTGCCTTTAGTAGTGGGTGCATAAATTTGAATAATAGTCATATTCACTGGCCTTCCTTGTAGCCATATAGATATTATCCTATCACTGACAGCATTGTACTGCAGGGCAGATCTTGAGATGTCTTTTTTGATGATGAATGCAACCCCATTTCTCTTTAAGTTGTCATTACTGGAATACAAGACCATATGATTGATTATCTGATTCAAAATGGCCAATACCAGTCCATTTTAGCTCACTGATACCTAGAATGTTGTTTATGCATTCCATTTCCCTTTTGATGACTTCTAATTTTCCTAGGTTCTTATTATATACATTCCACATTCCAATTATTAATGGATGTTTACAGTTGTCTCTTCTCACTTTGAGTCATGGCGCATCAGCAAATGAGAGTCCCTGGGGCTTTACTCCACTCTCATCGTTAAGGTAGACTCTACTTTGAGGCGGCAACTCTTCCCCAGTCATCTTTTGAGTGACTTCCATCCTGGGGACTCATTTTCTGGCACTATATCTGACAGTGTTTCTCTGCTATTCATGTTTTCAATGGCTAATTGTTTCAGGAGTGGGCTGTGAGGTCCTGCTCCCTAGTCTATATAGTCTGGAAGCTCAGGTGAAAGCTGTCCACTGTGGGTGACCCTACTGGTATCTAATGCTGGTGACATAGCTTTCAGGATCTGAGCAATATGCAAGCCACCATGGTATGGCAAACTGACAGACAAGGAAACATCAAAAGAAGATAGAAGGAAGGCATAGAGTCATTATATCAAAAACAATTGATTTATGATCAGCCATTTCAAGAGGCTGCATATGATCACAAACCAATGGTACTGAAGGAAGAAGAGGAAGCTGCCTTCAAGGAATTGGTGAGGCCGGGTGCGGTGGTGCATGCCTGTAATCCCAGCGGCTTGGGAGGCGGAGGCAGAAAGATTGCAGGCCCGAGACCAGACACACTCTGCGTAACTTAGCGAGACCTTGTCTCAAGAAGTAAAAAAATGGGTTGGGGGTGCAGCTCAGTGATCCAGCACTTGCAAGCCCAAGGCCCTGGGTTCAACCCCCAGTACCTCAAAAAAAGAAAAAAGGAATTGGTGAAACACAAGGATCCAGGAATTGATGGAATACCAGTTGAAATGTTTCTACAAACAGATGCAGCATTGGAGGTGCTAACTTGTTTATGCCCAGAGATTTGGAAAACAACTACCTGGCCAACTGACTGGAAGAGATCCATTCCGTATTCCCAAGAAAGAGGATCCAATCTAATGTGAAAATTATCGAGCAATATCATTAATATCACCTGCAAGCAAAATTTTGCTAAAAATCATTCAAAAGTGACTGTACCGGTATATTAACAGGGAACCTCCAGAAAATCAATCCAGATTCAGAAGAGGGCATTGGAACCAGGGACATCATTACTGCTGTCAGACGGATATTGACTGAAAGCAGAGAATACCAGAAAGATGTCTACCTATGTTTTATTGACTATGCAAAGGCATTTGGCTATGTGGATCATAACAAATTATAGATAACATTGCAAAGAATGGGAATACCAGAGCACTTAATTGTAATCATGAGGAATCAGTACATGGACCAGGAGGCAGTTGTTCAAACAGAACAAGGAAACATTTCCTGGTTTAAAGTCAGGAAAGGTGTGTATCAGGGCTATGTCCTTTCACCATACTTCATCCATCTCTATGCTGAGCAAATAATACGAGAAGCTGGACTTTATGAAGAAGAATGCGGCATCAGGATTGGAGGAAGACTCATTAACAACCTGCGTTATGCAGATGACAACTTTGCTAGTTAACAGTGAAGAGAATTTGAAACACTTACTGATGAAGATCAAAGAACACAACCTTCATTATAGATTGCTCCTCAACATCAACAAAACAAAAACCCTTACAACTGGGTCAGTGTGCAACTTCACAATAGATGGAGAGGAGACTGAGGTGGTCAAAGACTTTGTTTTATTTGGTCTATAATCAACACCCGCAGAAGCAGTAGGCAAGAAATCAAAAGGCGCACTGCATTGGGAAAAGCTGTTGCAAAAGATTTCTACAAAGTGTTGAAAAGTAAAGATGTCACATTGAGGATGACAGAGTGCCTGACTCATGCTGTGGTATTTTCAGTCACATCATATGGTTACGAAAGCTGGACATTGAATAAGAGAAACAGGAGAAGAACTGATGCTTTTGAATTATGGTGCCAGAGACAAAAATTGAATATACCATGGGCTGCCAAAAGAACCAACAGACTTGTACTAGAAGTGGTGCAACCAGAGAGCTCTTTGGAAGCAAGGATAGCGACACTGTCTCTTACATATTTCGGACATGCTGTCAGGAGGGACCAATCCCTGGAGAAGGATGTCATGTTTAGGAGAGTGCTGGGTCAAAGAAAAAAGAAAGATCCTCAACTAGATGGATTGACACAGTGGCTGCTACAATGAGCTTAAACATAAAAAAGATGGTATGCAAGGCAAAGTGTTGGGGAGTGTTTTGTTGTGTTGTACGTAGGGTCACTATGAGTCAGACCTGACTCAACAGTACCTAATAACAACAACTCAGAAGTGGAAGTCAACACAGTAAGTTATCTGACCTATTGATATTCAAAACAAAAACCCTTGGTTCTTAAACTTTTGGGAAGTTGAGAAGTATGAAGAAAACTTTGTGCTCTAAATAAGTTTGTCCCTTTTTTGTTAAAAATCATTTTACTAGATAAATATGACTCATGAATTTTAAACCAAAGGTAGTTTTCATTTTACTTGTATTAATCTAAAAATGAAAATTGCTTATTTGTATTTGTATCAATGTCATATCTCAATAAATTATTTATACTTTACTTCTGTCATTGTCAAGAAAATTAAGGAACGCAGGATTGAAATAACTGTTGTGAAAGTATGTTTAGTGGAATGCTAACGAACAATATTTGCCTCTTATTCCTTATACGAAGTTGGGAGGCAGCTGGGTCAACATCTGTTTAATTAATTACCTTTTAAAAATAAACTCCATATAGTTTCTAGTTACATGCTATTAAAAGTACGGTTCAAGGAGTTAGAATTGAAAAATCTCAGGTCCCACTGTAGAACTGCCCAATCATAATCCGCATATTAAGAGGATCATCAGATGATTCAAATGCACAGTGACACCTTCTTAGTTGAAAGGAAGAGAACTCAATGACAAATCTTATTTATTTACTTACTTTCCATATACTTGATTTTTTATTGACTTTGTTAATGTTACAGAGGTCTTGCATTGCCAAACCATGCCTGAGAATCCAAAGACAGAAATGGTGCAATGAACAACCTCATTCACCCATCATACTATATATTAAAACTTGATTCGTGTGCATTTTGATAATTCCATAATCTTTAAAAAAGTTACCACAAGAGTTGGAATTCCAATCTGCTGCAGGTCTTCAGATTTCCAGTACACTACGTCACTAAATGGGCTGGGAGTTAGCTCAGTGGGTAGAGCGCCGCTCTGAGGTCCCGCGTTAGATTCCCAGCACCGCAAAAATGCAGAAGGATGTGGCAATCCACTCCTGAGGCAATCCCAAAACAATCAGCCATTGAAAACTCTATGAGGGTTGCTATGAGTCGAACACGACTCCGCAGCACCTAACAACAACAACAACAGCAACAGCATATCATTAAATAAACCTCTTCATATTTGTCTCAGTTCATTGCTCAATAACATAACCTCGACAAAATTTTGTGGGAAAAAAAGCATACTTTTCAAGGAAAGTATGTGGCTCAGGGTCCAAACATCAATGACAAATCTTAGGCCTTACTTAATATACAACCTGAAACTTTGGAACTACCAGAGGAAAGCACAGAGGAGACACTTCTAGATACAGGCACACGGCTCCGCGATCACACACTCCACTATTCCATCCTTCCTTCTCTCTTCTCTCCAGCTAAACAGACCATTGAAGCCAAGGGATCCTTGCCACATTGGGTCCCTCGGTAAGTCCAGCAGTGTTTGCTGCGATTATCGACCTTTTGGGCATCCTTTGTTAGGTAAGACCAATGAGAGACAAACACTTTTTTCATGGTCTCTGAAAGGTGATGCTTGTTTCATGTTAAATGGCTTCAAAAAATCTATTTCTAGTTTTCTTCAACAAACTCATTAGGTGTTCCCTGAATGATTTTGTAAATAAAAAATTATCTTAAAAAGCTTTTAAAGGACATAAGCATAGGCAATAACTTCCTGAACAGGACTTCAATAGCTCAGGAAATAACGGCGTGATTGACAAGTGGGACTGCATCAAATTAGAAGGCTTCTGAGGGTACTGTTTTGGGGAAGGAAGGAGATCAGCAGGAGAGGGGACCAAAGAGGATACTGGGGTGAACATGAGCAATGTACAATGATATCCATGTATAGAAATGTCATAATGAGATGAATGAACTTATACAGTAACCAAAACTTACTAAAAAAAATTAATAAAGCCTTCTAAACAGCCAAAGACACAATTATGAGTGAAGAGACAGCCTATGGAATGGAAGAACATCTTTGTCAGCTATTCATCCAACAAGGGATTGTTGTTGTTGTTGTTAGGTGCCCTTGTGTTGGGTCCAGTTTATAGTGACCCTGGGTACAACAGAGGAAACACTACCCAACATTGGGCCATGCCCAGCACTATTGTCAGGGCCTCTCTGCTATTCATAGGGTTTTCGATGGCTGATTATTTTGGGAGAGGCCTGCCCAGTCCTTCTCCCAGACATACAGCACCCAGTATTCCAGGTAGCCTCCCATCCAAGTACTAACGAAGCCCAACCCACTTAGCTTCCAAGATGTGACAAGATCAGCTGCCAGAGTGGTGAGTCTGTAGACCCTAGAACAATTATGCATTGAAAACCCATGAATAGCGGAGAAGCACTGTCAGATACAGTGCCAGAAAATGAGCACCTCAGGCTGGACGGCATTCAAGAAATGACTGGGGAAGACTTGCCTCCTCAAAATAGAGTCGACCTCAATGACAGGAATGGAGTGAAGCCCCTGGGACCTCCTTTTGCTGATGTGGCACAACTCAAAAGGAGAACAAACATAGTGCCTGCAACAGTGGGCTCAAACATAAAATGATCTTGTGCATGGCACTGTGTTGGTTAGTGTTTCATTCTGTTGTACTTAGGGTTGCTATGAGTCAGATAGGACTCAATGGCAACTAACAACAAAAAACGGCATGTTATACGCATATATGAAAATGTCATAATGAAACCTACTATTTTGTACAGTTAGTATATGCTAACAGAATCATTGTTAATAAAAGCCTAAATTATATATTTAAAAGGGGGGCTATCAAGTCTTCTCAACATATCACCACCGACATTTTCAATACCAAAGCAGATACTAGTAAGGTAAGCATTGCTGAAAGGGACCGGCAGTCATTCAGTGACCCTTGCTAACACTATTTACCATATGACATAAAGATCTTGTTCTCATTCTGTATTTACTTAGCATACAGCATTGAGCCAGATGAGGGCATTCGACTTTCCCGAGGGCACTTGGCGTGTATCAAGCATTGTTAAAGGCACTGTTAAGCCCTGTTAAAGTCAACATTGACGTTAATAGTGAGTTGTTGCTGTAAGTCCGCTTCCCAGTGTTTGTCCTCCTACAATTCACGGTAGGTGTTGGGGGACGGAGCAAGTTGGCTCCCCGGCTGGAAGCTGGTGGGCTCCCCCTTGCGATTCTGGTTGGCCTGAGTGAAAGACTCTGAGCCAAGCAGCAGCCACACCACCCTTGTGCGAGCATCAGAGGTTCTGAACACTTCGCAGATGCCTTGAAGAAGCTACGCGACAGTCCCTGCTGCTGCCCACCTTCAGCTCCTAAGGGTGCAGCTGCAGCCATGGCAACCTCAGACAGCATGAAGCTTGCACAGGACTTTCTTGCCATGTCAAGCCCAGGTGAAATCTATATGTCCCTGTGACCCAGGCCAGAGGTGGAGTATTTGCCCTGGTGGCCTAGCAGATGGACTTCTGTGACTGGTGCAAAGGGGACAGTGCTTTCATTGGTGTAAACACAAACCTTCAGTTGCATGACAGGTTTGCTGTGATTGGTGCAAAAGCCCCCTTTCCAGCTATAGAAGTAGGCTGTTCTCTGTTCAGCTCACTCAGGGAGCTGACCTTGAGACGCTTCCTGTGCTGCCCCTTGGTGTAGCAATGGTAGCCCCAAGAAAAGGCATCTCTCAAGTGGTCTTTTTGCCTGCTTTTAGCGATCTGAGCTGAGCTGGTAGCATGAGGAAAGAAACAGCAGATCCAGCAGAATGGCAGTGGTGGCACTGGCGAGGGACAGCAGAGACACTGGAATGGCAGTGGGAAAGTAAACAGAGTAGCCAGAGCTCCAAGATGCAGAAGTGGCACAGCAGCTGCCTGCCTGGCAGCTGAAGAAGAGGGGAAGCTGCGAGATCAATGACAATGGGAGCAGAAGGGCAGCAACAGCTCCCTCTCGAGTGGCGACAACAGTGATGGCAGCCACGGCAAGAAGAGGCAGCTGCACAGTTCAAGAGAGCGACGAGGGCAGGAAGAAGATGCAGAAGAGAAAAGCAGCCATAAAGAGCCAGAAAAGACAAACTGCAAGTCCTGGTTACTGGCACAGTTCCAGAGAGCAGTGCCCTTTCGGTCTTTAGGACCAGTGGTTCCCTAAGTGTGGGAGCTGTAACACTGGCTACTGTCCAGAACTCAGGATTCCCTATGCCCTATGCTCATCTGGAAGCTGCAATGCCAGCTACTGCCAAGGCCTGAAGAATCCTGACCCCCTCAGCTGCAGCACTAGGTGTTAGGAATCTTGACCTCCTGGACGTATATACCTTGGAGCTGTAACACTTGAAGGGCTGAGGAACCTCGACCTCCTTGGCCTAGGTAAGAGCTGTAACACTGGAAGGTGCCACTTGCTGCTGTTGCTCCTATTGATCTGCTGTCACCGCTTACTGCTGTCAAATGTTCAGGAATAGAGATGCTGTCAAAAGCCAGCACTTGAAGCACCTCTCCATGCCTACGCAGGATTTATATCCAGATGGAGCAAAAGGACCCCAGCCAGATAATTGGTATTAATATGCTATGCCACATGTCATACATCATAAATCAAAAAATATTTTAAAATCAATTTAAATGTAATTATTTCAGAGCTTTTTAAAGAAACTTATAGTAAAGGGTTGGGGCTGGGGTTTAGCTCAGTTGGCAGAGCACTGCCCCACACTTTCTGAGGACCTGGGATAGATCCCCACCACTGCAAAAATGGGAGAAGGATGTGGCAGTCCACTCCCAAAAACAATCCTGAAATAATCAGCCATTGAAAATCCTATGAGGGTCACTATGAATCACACCTGGCTCGATGGCATCCAACAAACATAGTAAAGGGTTAAACTATGATAGGGAGAATACCGCACTTCAAGCACAAAATTAAGAATCAAGTAGTTGATTTGCATTTTTTAATTCTAGGAGACATCAGAGAAGTAAAACATTAGTCACTGGTTGTAGCATAGCTGTTTCTTTTTTAATCTCACCCAGACCTTCTTGTAATATTATCTTTCTCTTTCTGCTTCTCTCTTGGTTTTTGACATCATCCTATTGTTGTTTTCCCTGCATGCATTCTAATTCTAATTCTATTTTTAAAAATAGAATTGAGCCCATTCTATTCTATTTTTACACCAATTTTTTCTGACACTTCCTGTGATACTACCACACTATTTTAGTTATTATAATCTAATAAGATATTTTAACACCTAGCAGATGAGTTCTCCTCATTACTTTTCTTTTCCACAGTTTTTCTAGCTATGCTTGCTTATATATTTACCTTCATATCTAGTTAAAAAAAGTCCTGTTGGGAGCTGGGCATGGTGATGCATGCCTGTAATCCCAGCACTTGAGAGGCTAAGGTAGGAGGATTGACATGAGTTTAAGACTAGTCTGGTCTACACAGTGATTTCTGTGCTACACTGCCAGACTTTCTCTCAAAAAAAAAAAAAACTGTTGGTATTTTTATGGAGATAATATTAATTTATAGATTAATAGGAAGAATTGATGAAGTTTAATGATTTGGCCATTACTTCCATAGTTATGGTATGCAGTCTACTTGTTCAAGTCCTATTTTATGCTATTGATTGTGTTTTTATGTTTATTTTATACAGAGCTTACATTTCTTCCTAATATATTACATTTATTCTTAATATATTATCTTTTTTCTCTATAAAGGGACTATTTTCTTTCACTATGTCTTTTCACTATATTTTTTCACTATATCTGTTTCTATAAGCTATTTATTTCTATACAGCCAACTCTTAATATATTATCTTTTTTCTCTATAAAGGGACTATTTTCTTTCACTATGGCTTTTCACTATGTTTTTTCACTATATCTGTTTCTATAAGCAATTTATTTCTATATAGCCACCTAGTTGAACTATTTCATTATTTGTAGTTATAAAATTTGACTGTCATGATTAATTCATCATTATGTCCTTTATGACAGGGATAATTTTACTTACTCTGTGCCACCTTTCATCTCTCTTGTTGAAAAATTGGGGCTCCTATCTTGAGAACAACACTAAACAACTGCTTTATTAACGGACATCTTTGTTTCAACAGAAGTTGTTGAGTCTTGATGGATGAGGATGAATTAGAACTCTTCCAAGTAACAGTAACCAACTTGTACGTGCTTAAGGAAAATGGGGGTAATTTTATCTTTTTGAGGCAGAATGTCTCACAAAACTCAAGAGCAATAGAAACCATGGGAGTGTTCTCTCTCCTTCTCTTGCCTTTTCTCTTTTTCATATGTCCACTTCAGCCTTTTTTCCGGTTAGCTTTCTCTGCTACTCACCCATTTTAGAGGAAGATGGTTCTCCCCACAGTGCCTAAGTTGCCTTTTCCAGTTCCAAACACAAAGTGTTATTTTCCATCAGTCCAGTAAGGAAGGATTCTGACTGTTCAGTTCTGGTCCAACCAACGGTGATGGTGACAAGAGATTCACATTGCAAACATGGCTGGTGGCAGGAGAGAGTACTACTTAAAAACATCATGTTGAGCTGAGCATTTACACCAAATGGCAATTGTACAACAGTGTACAAAATGCACATGCATAAATACACATGTGGGTCAGGAAGCTACAGACCACTTAGTTGTGGTTTCTTAAAGCATTTGAGCTTCTTTAAGATCCTCTGTATTACACGGAATTTTGGGGAAGTAGGATCTAAGGCAGGGATTTGGGTGCATGTCAAAGCAAGAGGGAGTGTTCTTCAGGAGGGAGATAAGCAGGATTAGGAAGAAGAAAGCTGCGTGAAGATGTGGGCGAAGCCCAGCCATAGCCTGAGGTACAGGGGTCCTCTGCAGAACTGCCCACCCTTAAGGTCACGGGGCAGGCCGTGGTGGTCCTTGAGCAGTCAGTCATTGAGAGGGACACCTAGCTCTGCTGGGAGTCAAGGTGGCTCCATCAGCTGAGGGCAATTCTTTAAGAAAGGAGCGCAGCTGTGAGGTGTCAGCAGTCAACAACCACAGTAGCTGTAAGAGGGCGGGGGGTGTTGGCCGGGCACCAAAACATCAACTATATCCTACATCAAAATGCCTTCTATCAAAATAGTGATGACTTAAGAAGTTATCATTGTGCTGCAGCAATTTGAAAATATGAGAGCCTAGCAGTGAACTCCTTTGCTCTTTTTATGCCTTCCATTTCTTCAAATGTCTTAAAGTTGACACTCAGACTGGGCATCAGGAGAGAATCAGTAAATAGGTTCACATCTACTGGGCACCCGTCATGTGACTCACATTGTAGTAAGTGCTGTTAAGAATAAAGAGAAGCCAGGCGCCACCGCAGTGGCGCACGTCTACAATCTCAGCGACTCCTGACTCGGGAGGGTGGAGGCAAGAGAATCTCAAGTTTCAGACCAGAGGCAATCTACGTAGTTTAGCAAGACTCTGTCTCAAAAAGTGGGAAAAAAATGGACTGAGGGCACAGTTCAGTGGTTCACCACTTACAGAGCATGCAAGCACGGGGCCCTGGGTTCAACCCCCAGTACCACAAAAAAAAAAAAAGGAAAAGAAAAGAAAGAATAAAAAGAAATGCAATATGATGATTCTGTCCTAGGTGAAGAAGGAAAGATTTACATATATGAAAAAATCATCAGACATAATAGTATTAAACCAAGTGTATCATATAGAGAATTTCAGAGGGCAGTCTCTAAGTTCCAGTAAAATGCTTATTCTATAAACTTGAACAACAGTGCTCAATATTTTCACTCATTGAGTGGGCTTTGAAATAATTCCTACCAACACCAGTGGGGTTGAAGGAAATAACAACTGTATATTGTTCTGTTGTTTTTCTTGGGTGCTGTCAAGTTGATTCTGACTCATAGCAACCCTGTGTACAACAGAATGAAACACTATCCAAGACTGTGCCAAGCATACAGTCTTTTTATGTTTGAGCCCAGTGTCACAGCCACTATGTTTCCTCTCATTTTGAGTCATGCTCCATCAGCAAAAGGAGGTCCCATGGGCTTTACCCCATTCCTGTCCTTAAGGTCGACTCTACTTTGAGGAGTGAACTCTTCCAACTGGGGGGCTCATTTTCTGGCACTGTATCTGTCAGGGCTTCTCTGCTATTCATAGGTTTTCAATGGCTAATTGTTTCAGGGGTGGGCTGCCGGGTCCTTCTCCCTCTTCTGTTTCATTCTGGAATCTCAGGTGAAACCTGTCCACCATGGACAGGTTGGCCCTGCTGGTGTTTGAGATACCAGTGGCATAGCTTTCAGCATCACAGCAACATGCAAGTCCACACAGCATAACAAGCTGACAGGCATATGGGGAGTAAATTGTTCTAAACAGCATAAAGGCAAGAACTGGAAAATATCAACTATATCGTGTGGCTGTTTGGCAGATTCCATTACGCAGGAATGGGGGAGTAAAACCACACTTGTCTACAAATCCATCTCCCCGGTGCAAGTGAGTATTCTTCTACACCCCGTGACAGGATTAGAAACACTGCCAGAGGACAAGTACACAGAGTTGTTAAGGAAACCAGAATGCTGCAGCTCAGAGTTATTTACAGGGAACTCGCAGGATTATCTCATTCACTATACTCAGCTCTGTTTAGCTTCACCCTGTGCCAGTGTTCCCCAATCAAAGACCGATTTTTAAGGGTTCTGCAATCAGCTGTACTTGAGTAAATATGAATTCAAGAGTTGAGGAATGGTGACCACGTGACGGAAGTGTTATTTACGGGTAGCATTTTGTGTTACGTGTTTGAAGCTTGTTCACGCTTGCCTCTGTCACTGTCAAGTGTGCGGGTTTCCGTGATACAGGAGCGAGGTGGCTGTGGACTGCTGCCTTCAGCGGAGAAGCATCTCCTCCAGCGTAGCTGCTGGCTGTGTCGCCCAGGGCCGTGACACGGTGGACGTGGCTATCCACATTCTCTCAACTTGTCTTTGAGACTAGACAGACAGCTGCCTCTGGCTATCAATTTTGTCCTTCATTGTGAGTTGGAATTTTTCCAGCTATCTAGGATTTTTTTTTAAGGTGTTTGTTGTGTTTGGTTTTAAGAAGGTAATTGCACGATGAGGATTTTCATAGCTTTTGAAGGATCTTTTGAACCATTTGATGTTTCGCCAAATGAAACTGTGGAAGCTGTCAAGCTGATGGTAAAGGTATGTACCTTATCCTTGTGCCTCTAAAATGTATGTGAATTTTAATTATGCAGTGCAGTTTCAAATGTACATAGTACAGAGATACTATCTGGTATGTCTTCAGAAAACAGAGAACTAAAAATATTTGAAAAGACCGGTATTTGCTTATGTGATAGAATCTGGTGGACATGAATATCTCAGAACTTTGGAGATGTTAGACAAGAGAGCAAACTGAGCTGATAAATTTTCAGGAAAAAACAATTTCACTTCTTATGACAGAATTTGTGGGATGTATATGGGCCAGATAGTGTCATTGAAATTCTTGGTAAAAGGACAGAAACATGACAGGAATTTAGGCCGTGTACGTGGAGCGCGCCAGTTGTCTGGTGGATGCCTTGTGTGCTGAGTGAGCGAGTATAAAGAACCAAAGGGTTGTAGAGACAGAGAAGACGCTAGAAAACTCATGGCTAAGACTTCCTTTTGCTTTCAGAGAACACGAATGCTCAGAGAGGCTATTAGACCGAGGATCACAGGGTCAAGATAAGAAACAGCTCAGACATAGCATCTCGCTTACGAATTTCTTACAAACATCTACTTAAATGAAACATGAAGCAAAATATTTAGTTCCTGGCCACCCGATATTTAATTTGGAGATAGTCATTGCCATAGTGAATGATATTGGGTAGATGACTGCAATCTAGATCTTCTAACGTAGGGGATCTTAACCTTTCTTTGTATGTCATGGATCCCCTTGGATCCATGGAAGTCTGGTGAAGCCTATGAACTCATTCTCAGAATGTCTTTAAATGCATAAAACATGTACAGTCCCAAGGGAGCCGTGCTGGGCATGGTGATGTGCACATGTGATCCCAGCACTCAGGAAGCTAGGGCAGAAGCACGCAGAGTGTGAGGCCAACCAAGGCTACACAGTGAGACCCTGGCTCAAACCAAATCAAACCAAACGAAATAAAATGGAAATCAGTTATACTGAAACACAATTTTTACAGAATAAAAATCAAATTTCTGATATAGTGGCATGTAACACAGGGCTTATTATTAACATAGTAACAAGTTGTAGCAATGTATTTAATAACTATTATACTTTCAAAGTAATGATTAGTATAAATAATATTTTGAAATATATGCAACTGTAATATGACATGAAAATAGCTGTGATTTTTATTGGAGATAAAGTCACAGATACCTCAGACTACTGCTACTTTAGTTTATTGTCTACAGCATAATTAAAGGAAAATCTTAATTCCACTTAGAGTTAATGAAATGAAAAGTATAGTTTTTCTCCCATCTAAATTCTATTCATAAACTTTTTGGGAGGTCTGTAGACTCCAAATTAAGAACCCTGTATAACACTTCCTCCCTTTGTCCCAAAACTATTATAAGGCTAAGTGGAAAGCACTAAAAATAAACAAAGAGAGAGCTTGTATTTCTGGTCTGGTAATACAGAAGTGTACCGTTCTCATAAGATCCTATTGACCTTTAAGGATTATTTCCACATTCCTCTCTCTGAAGACGAACAGGGCAGGCGGTATCTGGAGCTAATGTACGCTGGGGCTGCCCTAAGGAACAGCTGGAGTCTTGCTGATGTTGGAATATCTTTCTGTTCAACTCTCAAATGCTTTGTTAAGGTATGGTAAGCAAAAGGACATTTGTCCAAGATGTCTACCTTGTTTGGAGTTAAGTTGTGGATGACCAACCGAACTCACTTCGTAACTTAGAAGGAGGTTTTCTTTTCTTGCCTTTGCCTCTCTCCTCTTTGTACAAATGGCCCTATACCTACGTTGTGAGGGGAAGTAAGACATGGAGACTGGGCAGAGTTCCTCCTTGTCTACACCTTCTCCCCTTTCTCTCCCCTGTCCCTTTTCTTTTTCTTTTTCTTTCTTTTTTTTTTTTTTTTTGGCGGTATGTGGGTTGACCCCAGGGCCTCGCGCCTGCATGCTCTGCAAGTGCTGGACCACTGAGCTGCACCCTCAGCCCATTTTTTTACTTTTTGAGACAGGGTCTCACTAAATTATGCAGACTGCCTCTGGTCTCGAACTTGCGATCCTCCTGCCTCCGCCTCCCAAGCCACTGGGATTACAGGCGTGCGCCACCGTGCCCAGCTCCCCTGTCCCTTTTGCCTCCTGTTACACCCTATCCTGTGGTCACACAACTCACTTCAGACCAATATGACAGCAAAACTAAGGGACAGCTCTGGAATACTGATATGTCATGAAGAGGACTGGTCACTTTTGCTGGGCGCGGGTGGCACATGCCTGTCATCCCAGGGGCTCAGGAGGTGGAGGCGGGAGGATTGCAAGTTCGAGACCAGAGGCAGTCTGTATAACTTAGCGAGACCCTGTCTCAAAAAGTAAAAGAACAAAAATGGGCTGAGGGTGCAGCTCAGTGGTCCAGCACTTGCCGAGCATGCAAGCGCAAGGCCCTGGTTTCAACCCCCAGTACCGCAAAAAAAGAAAGAAAGAAAAAGAAAAAAGAGGATTAGGTCACTTCTGTGGGCCACGATGATTAGGGGCAATGCAGTGAGAGAGGAGAACTCCTCAGGAAGAGCAAGCACGCCTCAGGCATGGTCTGAGGTGTTTCTTCTGCTCTGGAAGACATGAGAAGCAGTGACGCTTCCTGGCTCCATTTTTTTCTCCTTATGAACTCACACATGGTACAATGACAGAAGGTAAAGGGACCGCCCACCCTTCTTTTCTGACCTATCTAAGATGGAAGATTGAGGCCCAAATAGTGCTACAAGAGAAATCTTCAGGGAGGCTGAAAGGAGTCCACATTTAAATCTGGAAGGGGCCGGTCATGCCTTGGGCTTAGAATAACGGGGTAGGAAAGGAGAGGAGAGAGGGAGGCTAGATCTACAGCGTCACTATGAGTTGGACTCGACTCAGCGGCGCCTAACAAGAGGTGAGGGACTAAATGGATGTTCTAAAGGAACACTCTCCACTGTTAAGTAGTAAAGACACGTCACTAAACAATAAGCATTTCATGATCCCATCTGTATAAGAAAATAAAGACCATATTTATACAGTTCTTTTGGGAGGTGGGTCGGTGGAGTTGAACCCAGGGCCTTGCACAAACTTTGCAAGTGCTCTGCCACTGGGCTGCACCCACAGCCCTGTTTTTGTTTTTTATCTTGAGATAGGATCTCACAAAGTTGTGCAGGCTGCCTCTGGCCTTGAACTTGTGGTCCTCCTCCGCCTTCGGAGTCACTGGGATTACAGGCGTCTGCCACCACAGTCAGCCCATATTTATATAGTTTTAATGTTTTATGAGCATTTAATCATAGATTATTTATATATTCTTGGATAATGTTCAATTATCAGAAAATGAAATTAAAACAACTGATTTTTCTCCCTATGGTACTCAGAAAATTTTAGCGTAATACCTCTAAAGGAGACCAAATGCTGTCATTTCTTAAATGTCTTTTTATGTCTTTAAGTATATTTACATACTACTTTTGTGGTACTATACAGGATCAACCCTTTAAATGTATCCAGAATTACCTAATGCCAATGATAGTATTGGAGATATTTGTTTCCTTGCTTAGAGAAAGTGTTATAAATTCATTATTAACATTGGCGCTGGCTGCAGGAACTTGATGGCTATTCAGGGATGCAGATAAAGTATGTTAAGAGTGTGAACAGAGCCGGGCGCAGTGGCACATGCCTATAATCCCAGCTAATCCCAGCGGCTCAGGAGGCAGAGGCAGAGGCAGGAGGATCGCAAGTTCGAGACCAGAAGCAGTCTGCGTAATTTAGTGGGACCCTGTCTCAAAAAAGTAAAAAAAAAAAAAAAAGGGCTGGGGGTGCAGCTCAGTGGTCCAGCACTTGCAGAGCATGCAGGCGAGGCCCTGGGTTCAACCCCCAGTACCCATCCCTCAAAAACGGAGTGTGAACAGGATACGTTCATTTAACTAAGGACTGCCCTTATGATTTAAAACTTAGATCTCACTTATCTTTGAGCTGGCAGGACATCCACATGATTCTTAATTCAGAACACGTGAAAGGATATATAACGGAGAGTCTCGACCTCTGGCCGCCAGCTTCCTTCCCTAGGGACAAACTAGGAACACAGTTTTATTTGCAAAAACATTGCATCAATTCTGCCATTAAAGCATCGTCCACCACAGTGATACAAGCTTTGCGCTGGAGAGAGGGCTCTTTTTTGAGTGGGTTTATGAGAAACCCGCGTGAAACACTGTCCGAAGCACTTGAGACTCAGTGGGCAGCTGAGCCTGCTGGGTGAGCCTCGTGGGCAGCGGAAGGGGAACCCAGCTGCTGCCGGTGATGAGTCACTGAAATCTGCCCTGGATTAAAACACCGCGGGCTCGGATTTCATCAGTAACATCACCCGTGAAAGGCTTTTTCAAGGACACTTGCACATTGAGTAAATTATGGCAATGTGTTATCCGGGAGGAGGGAAAGGGATTGAATTATTAAGCCTGCAGCACAAAGGGGCCTCTGGAGAACTCTGAGAGGGATTTTAATGGGAGACAGGGGGAGAGAATGGAGGGACAAGATGACTGGTTGGGTCACTCACAGAGCCCTGAGGCCTGGTGCCAGCTTCTGAGAGATCCCCACATCACTGGGCATTCGGGGACCGCAGTGTGTCTGTCTGTCCGTCAGTCCTGCTGCCCCGCCAAGAGCAGGCCACGGACGAAAAACCTGGTTGTTGTTGTTAGGTGCGGCCAAGTCTGTCCTCAAACCACTAGAGAGGAAGTACAGCCGGTTTCACTTTTTGTTAAAAAAGTGGCGATGTGATCATTTTTTCCACCCTCTTCCCTTCCTGTTTTTGCTGTTTTCAGTTTGAGGTTGCCTTGATTAAACTGTTGCTAACAAGATTAATATTTTCCCCAAACTTTCCGCCTTAACTCTACTTCAGATACCTTAGTTCCACTCGGTTTCCCATTTGGACTGTAGAATAGAGGGAATGGATGGAAACTTTTTAGAAACGTCTAGTTACATTTCCCTTTTTAAATAGTAAGAGTAAGTATATGAGGTTACTGTATTTCTTTAAAAGTCAAACCATATAGACAATGAAGAGCATTCCCTCTCCTCCCCAACTCAGTTCCGCTCTCCAGATTAGCCTCTCGGAAAGGAATATTTTTAATTGACCCAAGGTTAAGAATCCACAGTATTTTCAGTGTAGCACAGCGGAGGAGTGTTTCTAAACTAACAGCTCTGTAAGCCCAGCATGAACACAAACTGTCAACTTTGCTCCTGTGTACCTAGACCTACAGAGTTTGTTGTTGTTGTTAGGTGCCGTCAAGTCATTATCCGACTCATAGCGACCCTATGTACAACAGGGGAAACACTATTGTCAGTGCTTCTCTGCTGTTCATAGGGTTTTCAATGGCAGATTGATTTTTGGGAGTGGGTTGCCAGGTCCGTCTCCCAAGATCTACAGAGTAGGAAGTAAGAAAGACCTCGGGGTCCAGCACTTGCAGAGCATGCAAGCACGAGGCCCTGGGTTCAACCCCCAGTACCGAAAAAAAGAAAGAAAGAAAGAAAGAAAGAAATTTCACTTGTGATTTAATTTGGACTCATTCACCTGAAGCAATAATCTCTAAGAATCAGATCATTTTCTAATATGGTTAACAAATCTGACAAACTTATTGATATTTGTCTGTGGCAGGCATGACTCGGATGTTTAGTGTTTAAAGAGAGATCGTAATCTATCAGGAGCAAATGCCAGTGTAAGAAAGACCGAGTCTCCTTCCCTCCACTCACTCACGCCCTCAGGAAAGAGAAGCCAGGCTTAGCCCAGAAGTCAGAAGACGCCCTTTGTTTTTCCCTCCACACCCCTGTCTCAGGAGCCACGGCTGCTCGCCCAGACTCCAGAGGGTGAACCCTGCTTTCCTGCCCTCCAGGAAGAAGACAAGCCTGCTCTCTACGTGTTCAATGCCGTGACCTGGGAGACCATGCCCATCATGGAGAGCGCTTCCCTCCTTGGGAAGAAAGTGTCTGACCTGAGGACGCTGGTGACGCGGAGGTGTGGCTTCCCCGTGAGTGTCTACTGCCTGCGGACGCCGCAGGGCCTGGAGATGTATGACTGCAACGCCCTCGAGGCCTACCACACGGAAATCGGTACTGCCTGTGACCACGCGGAAATCGGTACTGCCCGTGGTGCTTGAGGTCAGCTGCTCTCGGGGCTCTCTAGCAGCTGATTGCACAACTTGTCAAGAGAAAAATGGAAATACGAATTTTTAAATACGAACCGCTAACTTACTTAAAACAGTTAACGCATTCACACGGTTTAAGTAGCAGAAGTACAAAAGGAGTGTGGTGCGGGCTCTCCCTGGTGTCCTGGCCCTCAAAGCGCTCAGTTCTCTAAGTTCCTAGCAACCGTCATTGTTAGGAAGACTTGTTGTTGTTAGGTGCCCTCAAGTCCAACTCATAGTGACCCTCATAGGGTTTTCAATGGCTGATTGTTTCGGGATTGCCTTGGGAGTGGGTTGCCACGTTCTTCTCCCATTTTGCAGTGCTGGGAATTGAACTCAGGACCTCAGAGACTGCAGAGCAGTGCTCTACCAACTGAGCTAAATCCCAGCCCAGGAAGACTTAGAGTCAAATTAAATCACAAGTGAAGTTGTTTTCTGCACTAAAATCTGCAAGAACAGTGTAGATGTCAGTGTAGATGTCAGCTTTGCCTACGTGGCTGGGTCTGTAGAACAGGAAATGAGAAAGGTCTCCCAACTGCTTATTCTGAGCAGGATTTATTAATATCCTCAAGATGTAAGAACAAAACTTAGACCACTTCATCTTTTTCTCTTTCAAAGAAGTATATTTTGAACATCTACAGTAGTAAATTCAACTGCATATCCTTTTCCTTCTTTTTAACACAACTGCAGCATATAATGCATGTTGTTAGGTGCCTTCATATCTGACTCATAGCGACCCTCATAGGGTTTTTAATGGCTGACTGTTTTGGGATTGCCTTGGGAGTGGATTGCCATGTCCTTCTCCCATTTCTGCAGTTCTGGGAATCGAATTCGGGACCTCAGAGACTACAGAGCACTGCACTACCAACTGAGCTAAATCCCAAACCCGTATAATGCATACTCTTCTGAAATTTGCTTTGTGTAACCTCATTTTCAAATGTTGCCAGTTATGTTAAAACAATCCTTTTAATAGCATGACATTAATTCTGTGCAGGATGAAAAGCTGCCAGCACACTGGCATTTACTCCGGAGAAATTACCATCTCTCTTTAAACATCCGAGTCATGCCTGCCACAGACAAACATCAATAAGTTTGTCAGATTTGTCTTAATCATATTAGAAAAACATCTGACTCTTAAAGAGATTATTGCTTCAGGTGAATGAGTCTTTGCTGACAATTAGCACATTTTCAAGTGAAGCTGCACTACAGTGTTTGTTAAAATGGACTGAGTTTTCCCAACATGCACGCAGGGCTTTGGAGGCGTGCTTGAGAGAAGTGGTTTGGTTTCTATAACTTTAGATCTGTGCTTATTCAGACTCCTCTTGGCTACTACACTTGCTTAGCAATATGCTTTCATGTTGTTTTGAGTCTCTGCAAATTTTTTTTTTTTTTTTTTTTTTTTTTTTTTTTTTTTTTTGCGGTACTGGGGGTTGAACCCAGGGCCTTGCGCTTGCATTCTCTGCAAGAACTGAACCACTGAGCTGTGCCCCCAGCCCATTTTTTTACTTTTTGAGACAGGATCTTGCTAAATTATGCAGACTGCCTCTGGTCTCGAACTTGTGATCCTCCCGCCTCCGCCTCCTGAGCCGCTGAGATTACAGGCGTGCCCACCACGCCCAGCGAGTCTCTGCAAATTTTGCTATCAAGGATTGTCCCCATTTTGATCAGAGGAAGTGAACTGTAGGCTCTGTCCCCAGAGCACTCCACTAGCTCTGCGTAGTTGCTGAACGCTGAGCCCTCCGTGGAAGGTGAGGAGGGCTTATGTGAAAAAACGCATCTGTGCCCTGGCAGCCAGTAATCCGATTATTTAGTGAAATACCAAACAATAAAGCAAAACGAAGTTAAACCCTGGATGGCTGCCCTTCAATCCTACGCTGTTCAGATGATGGTGCAACATTTTAGAGCTAGAAAAGAATTTAGAATTGCTTTGGCCCAGCCTCAAATTTAACAGGTTACAAGAAACAAAAACAAAACAAAAGGCAAACTTTCTGAACGGCTCACTCAAGATGGGTTGAGGACAAAACACCAACTGCTTAAAATGGGCGTCTGAGAGAGAAAGCTTGGAAAGGTCTTCACTTCCACGGCTCAGAACCCAAGCGCCATCTGGGCACAATGCCCGGCCGCCCTGACAACCCTGGACGTGGGAGGACAGGCGAGGAAAGAAGGGCTCAGAGGTCAAGGAGGGAGAGGCTGTGGCCTGCTTCCCACCTTGGCTCAAGGCATACCAGCGCTCCTCAGGCAACCAGCCCTGCTTTCGTAAACCAGAGGGGAAGGAAACCTTGGTCGCCTCTTCCGTCTCCCCTTCCCACTCACTGAAACGCTCCTGCAGCTGTCACAGTTGAATGCTGGCCTCTCTCCCAAAGGCAGTGGAAAATAAGAAGTTTTGGAGCAGAGTCAAGTCCAGGTTAAAAATCAAACTTTGAGTGACTCAGTCACGGCACATACCAGCTCATACAGAATACACAGCACCCCCTCTGTACAGAGCCCAGGCTGGTCTCTAACTCATGATCCTTCCTGCCTCTGCCTCCTGAGTGCCGGAATTACAGCATGCACCACCATGTCCAGCCAATGTAAAACTCTTCTTTTTTCTTTTCTTTTCTCTTCCTTCCCTTTTCTTTTCTTTCCTTTTCTTTCTTTCTTTCTTTCTTTTTCTTGCGGTACTGGGGGTTGAAGCCAGGGCCTCGTGCCTGCATGCTCTGCAAGTGCTGGACCACTGAGCTGCACCCCCAGCCCATTTTTTTACTTTTTTGAGACAGGGTCTCGCTAAGTTACGCAGACTGCCTCTGGTCTCGAGCTTGCGACCCTCCTGCCTCCGCCTCCCGAGCCGCTGTGATTATAGGCGTGCGCCACCACCGTGCGCATGGTGGTCTTTCTTCCTTTCTTTCACACTAGTGGGAGGTTGAACCCAGGGCCTTGCACATCTTAGGCAAGTCCTCTACCTTTAATCTGCACCCCTTGCCCCTTTTTAATTTTTAGAAAGGTCTCCCCACGTTTTGCAGGCTGCCTCCTGCCTTGAACTTAGGACCCTCCTGCCTTGGCTTCCCAAGCAGTTAGGATTGTAGGCGTGAGGCACATGCCTGGCCTCATGTAAATTTTGATGAAGTACGTTTGTCATACTTTCCTCTGGTTGGCCTGTCTTTTCTGGGGAGTACTGGCCGTGAACCCTGTGGGGGAGGAATGGGGCCAAACCCTCTTGTCTGTACTTTACACACACGAGCGGGAACTGGAAAAAGACGACCGGGAAAAACACCCATCATCTGCTTCTCCGATGGGAGAGGGCTCACGCACTCCGAGTGTGTTCCTCCGGGTCAAAGGGAGTTCTGAGACAGGTGCGCCACTGTCTGTGGAAGGGACGTCCCAAACTGTGGCAAACAGGTGACTGGTTCTCCCGCTGTGACCACGCACCTGCCCACACCACTTGAGCGCCCAGCAGCTTCTGACCAAAAATGGCGCAACCCCTGCGCCTCACCCTCCCCATCCACCCCACATCACCCCGTGGGATTTTTCTTTCCTCCAATGAAAGAAGTTTTCAAAGGGAAATGTTTTGTCGATGTGGAGGAAGTGAAACAAAAAAGGGCAGAAGCACTAGCACATGGAAATCCGTGAGTTCAAAACCTGTCTTGAGCGGTGAGAAAAAGGTCTCCATACTGTACTGTGCTACACAGAGGGTCCTTTGAAGGGACTGACGTCTGAGCATGTAAAAATAAATACATGATTTTTTATAAATAGATTCCAGTTTTGGGGGCTCCCCATTTTTATTACTAATTCTTATTAGTCTTGTGGATTCTGGTTAGGAAATAGAGAGAGACAAAGTCAGTCATGAGTATGGGGCAGGAAATGAGAGGAGCCACTCGGTAGGGCTGGGTTGTGCACACCGATGCCGCATGCAGGCCAAAGCTGTGCCAGGCCAGAGTTGTGAGGAAGCAGAGGCGGCCTGTCAGGACACAAGGGGAGCAGATGCACAAAGAGATGCAGAAGGCGCGAGAGAAGGAGGTCCTGGAGCCCACCGGAGGGAGGAGTGGCCTGTCTCGAGAGCTGCCTTGGTCCCTGGTGCACGCCATGGCCAATGTTATCATCGTAGCTAGTAAGCCTCATTCTCTTGAGGGACTTCTTTGCAACCCAGATGCCTAACTGACATAGAACCCACAAGACTGTGTGAGACATGATGCTTGGGCTCAAAGAGTTCTGTGCTGAGCTGGTACGGTGGCGCATGCCTGTAATCCCAGCAGCTCAGGAGACAGAGGCAGGAGGATTGTAGGTGAGACCAGAGGCAGCCTGCATCACTTAGTGAGATCCTGCCTCAATTTAAAAAATAGAGAAAGGAAAGGGAAGGAAAAGAGTTCTCTATCGGTATTTATAGCACTGTGGTGTCAGATCTTGGACGCTAAGCAGGGTCAGGCCTGGTTAGTACCTGGATGGGAGACCACCTGGGAACACCAGGTGCTGTAGGCTTGGGAGAAGGACCTGGCAACCCACTCCCAAAAAACAATCAGCCATTGAAAACCCTATGAATAGCAGAGAAGCTGTAACAATACTGTTTCTCCTGTTATACGTAGGGTCACTATGAGTCAGACACCGACTCCATGGCACCTAACAACAACAACAACAACATTGGTATTTGTAAACTGGCAATTCTAAAGCAGCAATGTATACTCAATGATAAAGAGTTCCAAAGTATATTTGGGGACCAGAAGTGAAGCCCGTAACCTATCTGAGAGATAAGGGGAGGGTGGTCAAAGAGGGCTTTCAGGAGGAAGTGCTGACAAGCCTGCGTCGCAGACTATCCGCGGGAGAGTGTGGGGAAGGGGTCAAAAGAGCTCAGATGAAATGGGCACCAAGAGATGAAGCCCCCAAGGGCAAAACAGCCTGGTGTGCACATAGAATGGCTGGCCAGCCTGCTGGCTGAGGAGGGCAGCGCGTGACCAGAGGGGACTGCAGCGTGGGGCAGAACTTCATCCACCACATACTGTTTCCTGAGCGCTGGCAGGCAGAGTGGCTGGGTCTCTGTCCTTACGTCAGTAGGGAAACACCTTCCAGCAGATGTAGTCTGTCTAATCGGAAGTGGGAATCAGAACTTTGGAGTAAATGAAAGGCTGGATTAGGGGAAAAGACTGATGCAGTGAGGTGCCAGGAGGCTGTTTTAGGTGTGGGTCAGAAAAAGAGATGATGATTAAGCAGACTTGAACAAGGAGAAGGGGAGGCATCCGAGAGCCTCTCAAAGCAGATTTAGGTAAGAGATCATCTAGGACTAAAAAAGGGCTGGGCTAGTTGAGACAGGCAAGAAACAAGAAGTCTTAAAATTTATGAGGTGAACTTGTCGGGCCTAAGCTGTTGTTTAGCTGTTGGGCATAAAAGATAGGGAGAATGAAAAACAACTCCTAGGTGTAGGCTATAGAAAAGAGAGAGAGAGAGGATGAAACTTTCTAAGAGTTTCTTGCTTATGCTGCAAGAAAGAAGATGTGCCACCAAGAGAAAGGATGTAGGATAAAAATCTGGTTGGGGATAAGAGACAACAAGTTGTCACTTAAAATGATGAACTGTAGTGTAATACCTTAGGCTGGGATTTGGCTCAGGTGGTAGAGCGCTGTGCTGCAGTCTCTGAGGTCCTGAGTTCAATTACCAGCACCACAAAAATGGGAGAAGGACCTGGCAATCCACTCCCAAGGCAATCCCGAAACAGCCACTGAAAACCCTATGAGGGTCACTATGAGTCAGATATCGACTCGATGGCACCTAACAACAACAACAAGTGTAATACCTCATCATATCCCAGCAAGGGGAGTCTAGAGCTGGAGATTTGGAGTTGGGAGTGAGTGGTGAATGGCACCTGGGTGGTCAATGACGCCATTAGCATCACTAAGACTGCTAGTTCATCAGCCAAAAGGTATTCACTGAGCATTACCAAGGTCAGATTATAGACAAGTCTTGAAGTAACTTTTTTTTTTCTTTTCTTGGTACTAGGGGGCGGAACCCAGGGCCCTGTGCATACTTTGCAAGTGCTCTGCCACTGAGCTGTACCCCCAACCACCTCTTTTTTTAATTTTAATTTTAAAAATTGAAACAGAGTCTTGCTAAATTAGGCAGGCTGCCTCTGGCCTTGAGCCTGAGATCCTCCTGCCTTCTCCACTGGAGTCCCAGGGATTATAGGTATGTGCTACTGCACCAGGCCAGGACTTTTTTAGTGGGTGCATGAAAAAAAAAAAATCTCTAGACAAAACGATTTCAAGTACTGATAACATGGCCATGAAGTAGTTAAAATAAGGACACAGGGCAAAGAGTAACAGGAGAGGAGGTATTGGTGGGAGAGATCTCTTTAGCTATGGTGGTCAAGAGGTATCTTTTGTGAGGTTATGATGCTTGGGGTTATAAACTGAATTAAAGCAAGATTTACAAGGAAGAAGAGACTCCAGGGTAATTATTAATCTTCAGAAGGAGTTATTAATTGCTAGCAATGACCCAGCCCAAGAAATTTAGAGCTGAGCAAAGACAAAGTGGCAGGGTGGGTCCTTTAAGGGGTTTAGTAGAGGGGCAGTCTCTCTGCAACAGTGAAAACAAAACAAAACAAAAAACCTAGCCAAGCAGATTACAGAGGCAGAGTAGCATTGATTAGTAACCTCATACACAAGGGGGTCTCACAAAGGGGAAAAGGGCTGGAAAACAGACAAAGAAGCTCCTCTCAGAGTGGGCCTTCAGGGCGAATACCGCATTTAGAAGCCACAACTATATCTGATGGTCTGGCACTCTAGCTGCCTTGGCCACACAGGAGGGGTGCACTCCAATGACCAGTCTTGCTAGGATGAGAACAAAAGGGAGGCTTCTAGAGGTGGCCTGGGGAGAGGGACAGAGGCTCAATAGCTACAGAGTTGTGAAATCATCCAAAAGAATACTCTTGAGATTCCAACTCACAGAAAAGAGGAGCTACAGAAATTTAGAAGTGGGAGCAGGAGAAGGGTGGGGTTCTCTAGAATCTCAGAATAAAAAGGACATGTTGTTGTCGTATCTGACTCACAGTGACCCTCATAGGGTTTTCCATGGCTGATTCTTTCAGGATTGCTTCGGGAGTCAATTGCCACATCCTTCTCCCATTTTTGCAGGGCTGAGGATCAAACCCAGGGTCTCAGAGACCACAGAGCAGCACTCTACCCACTGAGCTAAAACCCAGCCCCCAAAAGGACATATTCCTGTGAAAATTTAGATGAAGACCCTTTCAAGAAAAAGAAACTGCCAAGTCATTAGGTCCTGACAGAGGAGTGGACCTGGTGTGTTTAAGGGGCAGGTAAAAGGTCAAGGTTGCCAGGAGAGAGGGAATGAGGCAGAGCCGAGAGGATGAGAGGGGCTGGGGTTGGCCAGATAAGGAAGTCGGTGGGCTTTACCCTGGGGGGAAAGTGCAGAGGGATGAGATCAGAAGACCTGGGAGAGGTTTCTGAGAAAGATCAGCCTGGAGGACAAAGGGAAGCAAAGTGAGAAGCAACTGATGAATTCTCCCACAGCAGGGAGTGAATTTTCTGTTCATCACACAGTGGGTCCTGTTTCACAAGGACAGAACAAGCGATGAGCTGGTGAGCACCACTCAGCCCTGCCACAGCCCCCTCGAAAGCCAAGGGCCCAGGGAGGACACCGCCCTGCCAGTTTGCTCAGCTTCCTCTTTCAATACCGTGACTTAATTTACTGTGATAGCAGGCCTAGGTCCCTTAAAAATCACTCTGGTTCCTCAAAACTAGCCCTCAATAAGAGCTGATAAGGGCAGATGTGTCATGAGATGGCTGGGCCTGCCGAAGGGCTGGATTAAGAAAAAAATGTGGTGATGCTAGATAACTTTGTAAATGGTCGCTAGATAACTTTGTAAAAGGCCAGATTCAGGGAATTCCTGAAAAGAGCTAAACTCGGGGAAACGCAAACTTACTTTGTACTTTGTACCCCCAGCCAACCCTCAATCTCCAGCCCACCTTAGTTCAAGGACTGACCAGTCCTGCATCCCCCTTACTCCTACCTGCAACCCTCAATGAAAACCCTCAGCAGCAGCGAGTCAGGGTTCCGACACTAACCGCTGTGTGAGTGAAGTGTGGTACCCTCGAGCCCTAGCTTTAATGAAGGCTCTTTGTTCTTGCCTGCGACTTGGGACTCCCTGGTGATCTTTGGGGAACTCGAACTCTGAGCCTAACATTTACAAGGTAACATGCATATCCGTGTTCACAGGACTGTTTTATTTCCGCGTGATGTGCATGCACTGAAGAGATGGCAAGTCCTCAGAAGCTAAGTGGCTTTTCCAAGCCAATGAAGGCCTAGGCTGAAAAACAGCATCCCTGCCCTGTTAGTCTTCACTGGTATCTGGCTCATTCCTGTGTTTGGGGAAAGTGGTTATTAAAGGTTTTTTGGACTGCCAAACCAAGTGATGGACTGGACTCATAGACTGCCTCTCCTGATCCACAGGCGCGACACTTCGGCTGGACGTCTGGGACGGATGGAAGGAGTTTCTGATGGGCTGTCTCCTGGGGCAAAAGCTGAAAGTCCAACGCTATTTATCAAAAGAAGGACCAGTCCTCAAGTACGGCAGATAAAGCACACGCTGGATTAACTTAAGTAACTTTTTACAAAGCATCCGTTAGACCTGGAGCCTGCTTATTCAATCCATAGTTGGGGTGCTGCTCCAGGCCAGTTCTACTTTATATGACCCAACCAGGTATTACTGAGTTATCTGCTGGAGCGAGACAGCGGGACACCACCGGGGCTGACAGCCTTCGGTGAGAGGTCGCAGTTCAGGTAGACGTTTCTCTGAAAGTGTGATTTAAACAGGTAACTTCAGTTCGGTTAGGGTGTCATCCTTTTGGGGGTAGTCGTAGGGGTTGAAGGTAGGGTCTTGCACTTGCTAGGGGCACTTCACCACTAAGCCGCCTCCCTTTCCTATTTTTTATTTTGAGTCAGGGCCTCAGTTATGCAGGCTGCCTCTGGCTTGAACTCTCAATCCTCCTGCCTCAGTCTCCTGAGTCTCTCCGATTACACGCTTGCGCCGTGGCTGGGTATCGCACTTTAAAGAAAACTTTTGAAGATACTTGTTTTCAGAATAAGTATCTTGCTACCCACGTTTAGTTATTCTAAAAAATCAAACAAACACTTGCCAACTGATTGGCTGAAAACATTGGCCACCTTTCCCCGATCTCGTGCATTTTTTCAAACTGCACTTCACACAAGCATTCGCACTTGTGCCCCACGCAGAGTGTGCTGTGTGGGGCTGGGGTGGTGAAGGAGGTTAGGCTGGGGGAAGCAGGTGGGCCTTGTAATGTATTACTGCAGCCAGCAGCTTCCCAAGTGCACAGGCTGGATTGCCCTGTAGCTTCTAATTCAACAGTACTTTAGAACAGTGCCCCCTCGTGGCTGATTTAAGCATGTTTTACTAAATCCCAGACTCTATCAAGAGCTCTTGTTGTTGTTGTTGTGGTTAGGTGCCCTCGAGTCAGTATCCGACTCATGGCGACCCTACATACAACAGGGGAAATACTACTGTCAGTGCTTCTCTGCTGTTCATAGGGTTTTCAATGGTGGATTTTTTTCAGGAGTGGGCTGTCAGATCCTTCTCCCAAGCCTACAGCACCTGCTGTTCCCAGGCGGTCTCCCATCTAAGGACTAACCAGGCCCCACCCTGCTTAGCTTCCGAGATCTGATGAGATCGGATGCCACAGGGCTACAGCTGCAGGTATCAAGAGCTCTTAGGACTCTATAAAGAGACAAACTGGAGGAATAGCTTTTACAATCTTATAAAATATTCAAATATTTTACATCAATTTCTATTCGAGGAGAGTGATAAATCTTTGTGTTCTAAATCCAAATAGCTGTGTTATATTCTTACTTTTAATAATGCATATTTATTGAATATGTGCTGAGATAAATACTGTTATATTTATTACTTCATTTTATATTTACAACAATTATATGAGGTAGATACTTTTTATCTTATTTTACAGATGAGGAAACGGATATTAGGAAATTTACCCAATGTCACACAGCTAGTAAGGGCAGGACAGAAAATTGGATCATGACAATTTAACTCTGCTCCTTATACGTTTAACCATCTACACTTGACTTAGTCTTTAAATAAAATCTAAGAGCTCAGAAAAGGTACACGGTCAGACCATGTGCCTTCCTTCACACAATCAACAAATACATATTAAGCACTTACTATGTACTGTGCAAGGTCCCAAGAACCAGCAACACACAAGATATCGCCCCCTGTCTTCTTCAAGCTTACAGTCCGGAAAGTGAAACAGGGAACAAGAACCCAATCCTGGAAAAGCAGACTTGCAAGGTATTTGGAGTGTGAACTGCAGTGCCCGTGTGCCTCGGGTGAAAGCCCTGTTCCTTCACTGTTTAGCTATGGCAGCTTGGGCAGGTGACGTAACCATCCTGTACCTCCATCTCTTCTATGAAATGGGAGTAACGGTAGTATCTGTCTCATAGAATTGTTCTATATATTAAATGACAATCATCTAAAACCCTGTGAATAGCAGAGGAGCACTGACAGTGTTGGGTAGTGTTTCATCCTGTTGTACAAAGGGTTGCTGAGTCGGAACTGACTCTTCAGAGCCTAACAACAATAACAAAGTGTAGAGGGGTCCCTGGCTCATGGTACGTAGAATATAAGGCGAAGCTTTGCTGCTCTCAGCTTTCAGGGTGAAAAGTACTATGACAAGGCCCCAAGGCAAGACATATATATATAGGAATATATGTTATGGGGATCAGGTAAGGCGTCCTGAGAAACAGAAATTCACATTGAGGCCTGAAGGACTGGTACTCAGGTAGCAAGCAGGGAGAAGAAAAATCAGTGTTGTCTAAAATACATATTCCAAAAAGATCTACAAAGGCCCACAGCCAAGAAAACAGAATCAAGGGGGTGAGAGACATCCCACGTGGCAGGTTGTAGAATGAGAGGGAGTTAGTGGTCAGAGGCTGGAAAGATAGGAAGTCTTATAGAGGAATGTAAAAAAAAAAAAAAAAAGGACCTTATCTTTGCCATGTTGAGATACTTGAAGGGAAGGAAGGGCCGAGATGGGATCTGTATTTGAAAACACAGCTCTGACCACGTGAGGGGAATAGAGGCAAACAGGGAGAGAGATTGTCAAGAGATGATGGCTGCGTGAGCCAGGTCGTGGCACAGGGGGAGGGGCCAAGAGGACAGACTGAGAAGGTACGTGTGGGGAGCAGAACAGCCTGGCTGAGGCGACAGAGCAGCCACGGGAAGAGTGGAGAGGAAGGAGAACGCGAGGAGGCCTGGGCTCCCAGCTCGGATAGAGGCGGACGGAAGGTCTGCCTGACCGAGAAGGGAGCCCCGGGAGAGGAACAGGCTTCAGGGAGAGAGTAAGGAATTCCGTCTCGGATGTGTCGAGCTTGACGTGCTTGCTTGGACCCAAGAACCGGTGTCACCAGGGAAAAACGGCTGCCCGGCCGCCCAGGGTTCTCAGGGGGCATTTTTCAGGGCCCACTCAGGATCCAGATCGATCAAATGGATCCAGAGAAGCAGCTTTGCACCTAACGAATTTCAGAATACATTGATGTGTAAGCCAAATGCCAGTGTATCAATGTGGAACTCAGGTTAGTTGAAATCTACCTGCCACAGGGTCCCAGAGACCCGTACGCTATGGGCAGAGCATCTTCTCCACACAAGCAGCCACATGGGAAGCCACAGGCACCTCCAAAGGCAAGATGGTGGCATGCGATCAGAGACAGGTGAGTGTCATACACAGTAGATTCTGGATGATGCCAGCTTCGCTTGCCCTCTCTCAAGCATGGAGACGGACAGCTCTGCCCAAGTGTATCCTGGACAACAGCTTGTGGGACCCCGTTGAGGTTTGTCTCCCTAACTCTCTCTCTCTCTCTTTTTTTTTTTTTGGTGGTACTGGGGTTTCAACCCAGGGTCTTGCGCCTGCATGCTGTGCAAGTGCTGGACCACTGAGCTCCACCCTCAGCCTTTTTTTTTTTTTTTAAACCTTTTGAGACAGGGTTTTGCTAAGCTATGCAGACTGACTCTGCTCTCGAACTTGAGATCCTCCTGCCTCTGCCTCCCAAGTCACTGGGATTACAGGCGTGTGCCACCACACCCGGCTCCCTAACTCTCATTTCTCTGAATGTCTTTCACCAGTCACCCAACTTATGCCTTATGGGGGTGTTGGTGGGAGAGCAGGAAGGCAAGTGTGGACCAGCGCAGGGAAAGGGGGGAGGGAGTGGGGAGAAGTGGGTAGGTGGTGGGGCAAGAGCTGGAGGATGGGAGTCCATGTTGGCCTAGGCGAGTAGTATGAATCTAGACTGCAATGGGAAGTGATCGGAGGGTTCAGAACAGAAGACAGGCACCCTCCAATCTATGGACCAAAAAGGTCACGGTTTGCTGTGTGCTGAAAGCCCACAGGGGAGTAAGAGGAGGTGAGAGACAGTTTGGAAGCTACAGCTCTGGTGGGGACAGAGGAGTAGGTGGGAGCCGTTTACATCACGGGAGTAGCAGAGACATGGAGAGGAGAGAGAATAAGGACTGTCAAAAAAGACAAAACAAACATATCGAGCTCTCACATTTCTAAAATATGCTGAAATGCTTCCAATACTTTCCCATTTAATTACTGGTGTAAAGTTGATGTTTTTCATGAGCATGCATTTATGTATTTGTTCATGTATTTTTGTTTATTAATTTTTGCACTACTTGAGGATTGAACCCAGGGCCTTGCACATACTTTGCAAGTGCTCTACCACTGGGCTGCACCCCCAGCCCAAGCATTTGATTTTTATCGGAATGATAATGTCAGCCGTGCATGATGGTACACACCTGCAATCCCATCACTTGGGAGGCAGAGGAAGGAGGATCATGAGTTCGAGGCCAGCATGGGCTACACAGTGAGATCCTGTCAAGAAAGAAAGAGGAAGGGATATATATATATATATATATATATATATATATATATAGAGAGAGAGAGAGAGAGAGAGAGAGAGAGAGGGGGGGGGGGGGGGGGGGGGGGGGGGGGGGGGAGAGGGAGAGGGAGGAAGGGCACTCTAAGGAAACCAGTTAGAAGAGTGTACAAGCAGGACCTGTACGATTTAACCATACGTCACTACCACCCTTTACTAGAACATTTTTCAGGTAAAGGAAGAAATCATCATTGTCACTAGAGTGTTTTGTGAGTAGCTGGCGTAACTACTGTGTCTGCTTGCTGATTTACTCCGAATCTCTCCCCCCACACTTGTCTTGCGCATGCAGGTATCAGAAAAGGGTAGCCCTGTACGTCGCTGCCTTCTGCGGGTACACGGAGCTCAGCGAGTGGGCCCTGGAGCAGGGCGTACGGCCCCACGAGGCGGTTGGCGCGCACCCCTACCGGGCATGGTGCCACGAAGGCCTTCACGCAGATGTCTCCAAATGCCCCGTCCACGCGGCCGCAGAAGCAGGGCAACTGCTGATTCTGAAAGCCTTTGTCCGCTGCAGCGTCCTGTGCCTGGAATGCAAAAACGCGGCGGGACAAACTCCCCTGACCATCGCGTTCAAGAACAAGCACAGGGACTGTGTGTTGTATCTGCTGAGCAAAATGTGGTCCACAGTTTCTTTTCTGAAAATTTCCGTCCCCATGAGGATTTATATCAAAATAAAGCAGTGGCTCCTCAGGGCTCAGAGTCACAGCCGTCACAAAAGCCAGCTGCGCAGAGCAGGGGTCTCTGGGGCCAAAGTCGGAGACACCGTGATGGTGGATGGTTTCACCCAACCAAAAATGACTTCCCAGAGCTGGCACAAGACTGGGCACAGTGACTCACGAAGCACCTCGAGCAAGCTACCGCCGCCCAAGGAAGAAACCACGGGCAGGAGACTTGTCGATGCTTTGGCGATTCCACGGAAAGACACGAGGGACCAGATCCTCGCGTTTCCTCCACTGGCCGACGCACACAGGACCTGTGAATTACACAGACATCAAAAACAAAACTGGAAAACGATGCCCGCCACAGCCAGGAAAAAGGAACAGCGCGGAAGAAACACCTATCTCCCACAGGTGCCCCTCCCCCCGGTTTCCCGAGTGGCGCGCTCGCACCTGTCACTGTCCTACACCTCGCCCAGCGCGGACTCTCTGCTCAGGGCCTCCTTTGCGTCTTTCTCAGAGCACAGCGGACGGACTC
Source organism: Pedetes capensis (assembly GCA_007922755.1). NCBI lineage: Eukaryota > Metazoa > Chordata > Mammalia > Rodentia > Pedetidae > Pedetes > Pedetes capensis. The sequence goes on from VMDO01006604.1 coordinate 44,344, forward strand.
CCAGGGAGAACGCCGTCTACTGCTTAGCTGTGGCAAGGTAACCTTTTCCTCCTGAAACTTTCAAAGGCAAACCTTTAACAAGGCAGGCCCAGGGTGAGGAACCGGTCTGCAACCATAGCCAGGTGGCATCCGATTAGGGAGACGGACCTGGCAGCCCACTCCTGAAAAACTCTGCCATTGAAAACTCTCTGATAGCAGAGAAGCACTGACAACAGTGCTGGGCGTGGCACAGTGTCAGTGTTTCATTCCATTGCACACAGGGTCGCTATGAACCGGACTTGACTTGACGACAGCTAACAATAGAGCAAGCAATGGTTCATGAAGCCCTACTGTATCACTCAGAGTAATTCAAGGTGTCTGAGCGCATCAGTGTGCGACATCAAGACCCTCATCTTGCTATGTGTGCTGGCACTTACCCGTAAGCTAGCATTCTGGAAGCTAAGGCAGGAGGATCCTGAATTTGAGGCCAGGCTGGGCTACATAGCCAGATCTTCTCTTAAAAAATAAAATAAAATAAAGAGAAAAAAAAAGAAGAACAACCTCATCTTAGCCTCATGTGTAGGACAACATGAACTGATATTATTACTATTATTACCACTACTACTACTACTATTTATTATTATTATTATTATTATTATTATTATGTGTGTGCGCGCACGCGTGTGTGTGTGTGTGTGTGTGTGTGTGTGTGTGTGTGTTACTGAGAGTTGAACCCAGGGCCTTGCGCCTGCATGCTTTGCAAGTGCTGGACCACTGAGCTGCACCCCCAGCCCATTTTTTTACTTTTTGAGACAGGGTCTCGCTAAGTCATGTAGACTGCCTCGGGTCTCAGACTTGCGATCCTCCTGCCTCCGCCTCCCAAGCCGCTGGGATTACAGGTGTGCACCACCACGCCCGGCAATGAACTGATATTACTGACCAATCCAATCTGTGTAGTACTTTTTCCTCAAGCTCTGAGGAAGAAAAGAGACACACAAAAAGTGCAGTATCAGTCAGATCTGTTGCTGACAATCATCTTTTAAGCTAATAAGAAACTGATTACAATTAAAAGGAAAACTGAAATATGCGAAGGAGGCGTTAAATGGATCATGGTAAACTATAGAGTAATGAAATCAGAAGGAAAGAGAGGAACATTTTAATAATAAACTGAACCATACAGACTTGAGTTGACTGACTAGGCAAGATTTACAGGTGGGGAGGAGATCTATACTGGATAGGGTGCCAGAAGTGACATCAATATTTAAGGTGAGCTAGAAAGGGAATCCAAAGCCAGGCATGGTGGCACATGCCTGTAATCCCAGCAGTTCAGGAGGCGGAGTCAGGAGGACTGCAAATTCGAGGTAGAGGCAGCCAGTGTAAATGAGTGAGACCCTGTCTCAAAATAAAAAGTAAAAAATGGGCTGACAGTGCAGCTCGAGGGTAGAGTGCTTGTAAAGTGTGCATGAGGCCCTGGGTTCAACCCCTTCAGTACCACAAAAAGTTAAAAAAAAAAAAAAGGGTAATCCAGTGACGAGGGCTATAGCTTAGTGGCATAGCGCTTGCCTAGCATGAGCAAGAGTCTAGGTTCAATCCTCAGCACCACATAATAACAACAACAACAACTTGCTGAGCATCATGGCACATCATGGGCCTACAGTCCCAGTGACTCAGGACACTGAGGTAGGAGGATCACAAGTTCAAGGCCAGAGGCAGTCTGTGCGACTTAATGAGAATCTGTCCCTAAATAAAAATAAAAATAGGGCTGGGGATGCAGCTGAGTGGTACAATCTGTGCCTAGCATGTGCAAGGCTCTGGGTACACCCGCTAGTACAAAAAAAAAGTAATCCACTATCACATTTAAGGCATAAGCAAGTATATCAGAAGTGGGCTTCCACGCACATTCATTTCCACACGGTAACGTTTGGTCATTAGATTTCACTGAAATCAGGGCTCCCAGCTTAGCTCTTAGACCCTGCGCATTCCTTACGAGGTAATCTTGGACACCTGTATTCGAGAAGTGTAGATGTAAGATTAGCTTTTCTCCTTACTCAATTTGATGAGAAGGAAAGAAAAAAGCTTGGATTATTTCATTTGCCTTTCTGCACCGGTCTTTCAGCTCGGCTGTATTTTATTTTAACTAGGTTGTTGCCACCTAGTGGTGAGAGTAACTTGGGCTATAAAACGCAAAACTGAAGACCCAACCTGAGGGTGACAGTAAATGAAAACACTGCTTAACAGCTTTAGTTTAGTAATTTGTGAGAGATCTCTCACTGGAATGTATGAAAAGAGATCACCTAATATTCTAGGAAACTTCTAGGAAAATGATTAATTAAAATAAAAAAGAAAATTAGAGCCAGGCCAGGTGCTGTGGCGCATGCCTCTAATCCCATTGAGTCAGGAGGCAGTCAGGAAGATCGCAGGTTCGAGGCCAGTGGCAGCCTAGGAAACCTAGTGAGACCCTGTCTCAATTTTAAAATAAATAAAGTGGATCAGGCATGCCAGCTCAGTGGCAGAGTGTTTGCAAAGCATGCGTGAGGCCTGGGTTCAGCTCCCTAGTACCTAAGGAAAAAAAAATTAGAGGCAGGCATTGTGACACACACCTGTGATTGCAGCACTTGGGAGACTGAGGCAGTTGGATAGAAAGGTCAAGGCCAGACGAGGCTACATAGTGAGACCCTGCTTCAAAAAAGAAAGAAGAAAGAAGAAGAGATAACGTGAGTGATATGGGCCCAGCATCCATTCCATATCTTTACAAAACATAAATACGTTGCCTGTTCTTAAAATCACCTGCAGCCGTAGCACTGTGGCATCTGATCCCATCAGATCTCAGAAGCTAAGCAGGGTTGGGGCCTGCTTAGTCCTTGGATGGGAGACCGCCTGGGAACACCAGGTGCTGTAGACTTGGGAGAAGGACCGGGCAACCCACTCCCAAAAAATCAATTTGCCACTGAGAACCCCATGAACAGCAGAGAAGCACTTACAGTAGTGCTTCGCGTGTTGTACATAGGGTTGCTACGAATCGGACACCGACTCCATGGTACCTAGCAGCATCTTAAAATCAGGCTGTAAGCGCAAGAAAGGAAAAACTGATTTTTTTTACGTCAACAGATACATGTTAAACATAAGTTTAGTTTGCAAACATTAAGTAAGTGCCTATATGGCCCAGTGCAAAACTACACAGGATGGAAACGCGAAAGTACTTTTTTGTTGTTGTTTTTGTTTTTGTGGTGCTGAGGATCAAACTCAGGTCTTTTGCATGGGAGGCAAGCTTTCTCCATTCCCAGCCACAAAAGTGCGTATTTTTAATTGGGTATCTAAATAGTTTCAGATGAAAAAAGGCTACCCATGTTCATTGTGTGGGCTGGGATTTAGCTCAGTGGGTAGAGCGCTGCGCTGCAGTCTCTGAGGTCCCGAGTTCAATTCCCAGCACCGCAAAAATGGGAGCAGGGCCTGGCAATCCACTGCCAAGGCAATCCCGAAGCACTTAGCCATTGAAAACCCTATGAGGGTCGCCATGAGTCGGATACCGACTTGACGGCACCCGACAACAACAACAACAGCATGTTCATTGTGTAGTGTTTCTTGGGGGAAAGGAGACTCAGCTATGACATAAGGAGCACCAATCTCACGTGGATTGCTTGCTGAACTTTTCCATTTGCATATATCCATGTAACCACCACCCAGATCAGATGCAAACTTTCCAGCACCCCCAAAACTTTCCTCCTGCCCTTGCCAGTCCCTAATCCCTCCCAGAGACTTAGAGACATTTCATCGTGGGTTGATTTATCCATGTTTATGAATGTATGGCTAAGCTTGCTCAGGAAGTTTGCTTAATTGAATCCAAATAGTAGAATATTCTCTTTCTACATTTTGTATCCATTTATGCAAATATTCATGAAGCTGTCCTCTCGTCTGGAGACTGTGTAACTCAGTGGAAAGCCATGATGGTGACCAAAGCCAATGAGCACCCTTTTCCATTTCCTCCAGTACTTGGGGGTTGAATGGGGCCTCACACATGCTTGCCAAGTGCTCTACCACTGAGCTGCACCCTAGCCCCCTTTTTTAGCTTTTATCTTGAGACTTGCTAACTTACACAGGCTGCCTCTGGCCTGGAACTTGCAACCCTCCTGCCTCAGCCTCCCATATCACTGTGATTACAGGATTGTGCTACCACACCCAGTTTGAGCATACACTTTTAAAAGGTAGATTTTATTTCCTCTCGTGTAAATATATTTGGAAAAAATAATAATCCATAACCTTTATTTTGATCTCTATCACCGGGGGTGGCTTTCTGTTTCTAGTTGTAGGTTCTGAACTTCTAGTATTGCCTTCAGAAAATATCATTCCTGCACGGGGTGCGGTGGTGCACGCCTGTAATCCCAGCGGCTCGGGAGGCGGAGGCGGGAGGATCGCAAGTTCGAGACCAGAGGCAGTCTGCGTAACTTAGCGAGACCCTGTCTCAAAAAGTAAAAAAAAAAAAATGGGCTGAGGTGCAGCTCAGTGGTCCAGCACTTGCAGAGCATGCAGGCGCGAGGCCCTGGGTTCAACCCCCAGTCCCGCAAAAAAAAAAAAAAAAAAAAAAAGAAAGAAAGAAAACATCATTCCCACTGCATCATAAGAACTGATTTCAGAAAGATGCTTGTTTCTATTTCTCATCCTACTATGTGAAAAGATAAGCTAGCCCCAGCTACAACATCAGCCTGAAGGCTTCCATCTTTTCGGGTATGAATGGGGGTGACACTGAACCTCTTTAATAACGATATCTTACCTCCAGGTGTGGTGGCGCACGCCTGTCATCCCAGTGACTGGGGAGGCGGAGGCGGAAGGATGACAAGTTCGAGACCAGAGGCAGTCTTCCTAATTTAGTGAGACCCTGTCTGAAAATAAAATAAATAAATACATAAATAAGAATTATGTCTTATTTTCTTGCAGTGCCTTTAAAGAGAAACCATGGCTTCAGCAGTTGGGAATAGCAAGAGTCCTGGCCAAAAAGAGCATTTCTCATCTGACCACCCAAGGAAGTCCGACAGCAAGGGAAAACCCTCCAGAAAGTGTGCTCTGAGAAATCGTGACAGCCTCAGTTTGGGCAAAGACCCAAGATCCAAACAGAATTTCCAGCTCTAATGCTAGCATCTTCCATAACAGCTCTAATGCTAGCATCTTCCATAACAGCTCTAATGCTAGCAGTTCCAGTGCTATGTGACTTTCAACAGGATAGTCAAGGTCTAACAGCATGTTTTCTTGGACTCCGTTACCCCAAGTGAAAATGTAGGACATTTTTTCGTTGGTCTGGGGAAGAATTCATAGACTAAGAACAACTGTCTATGGGGTGGGGAACTAAAAGGACGGGAATAAAGGATGGGAGTTATAAGAGTTTTTATTGCATTTGTTCTTCTGGATTTGTTTTGATTCTCTGGTTTGTTTTTTTTTAAGTCATGTAAGTACGGAATATTGTTGTTGTTGTAATCAGGTGCTGTCAAGTCGGGTCTAACTTGTAGTGACCTTCATTGGGTTTTCAATGGCTGATTGTTTGGGGATTGTTCTGGGAGTGGATTGACATGTCCTCCCATTTTTGCAGTGCTGGGGGTCGAACCCAGGTCCCCAGAGAGTGGAGCACGACTCTACCAACTGAACTAAGCCCCAGCTCATGGAATATAGTAAAAGTAAATAAATTTTAAAATTCTACAGAACAAAGTCCCTAAGAGAGGTACAAACACCATCCAAGCCTAGTGCTGATTGCAGATATTTTTTTAACTTCTGCTGGAACATTTCCATTAATTTTTCAAAGTAAGGTAAAGTTTCCATATAGTGAACTGCACGTATGTTAGATGTAAGATTCAATGGGATTAACAAATATATCTATGTAAACAGTATCCCAATCAAGATGTAGAACATTTCAGTTACCCCCGGCCCGAAAATGACTTCAAACTCCTAAGTCAGTCTCAACTCCTAACAGGCAATTCCTGTTCTGATTGCTGTCTCCACAGGTAAGATTTCCAAATCATCTGAATCACACAGTCGTTCACTTTTGGGTCTGGGTTGCTTTGCTCTATTGGATGTTTTGGGATGCATTTACATTGTTGCATTTATTAGTAGTACATCTTTAAATCACTTACTAAGTAGTTTCTGTTGTATGGATGCACTATAGTTTATCCATTCAAATGTACGGACATTAGGTTGTCTAGTTTTGAGATACTTTGAATAAAGTTCTTATGAACGTTATTGTAAAAGTGTTTTTCTGGATGTAAGTTCTCATTTCTTTTGAGTAAGTATCTAGAAATGGCCTATTGGATAATAAGGTGAATGTACATTTAACACCGAGCTGGGGTTTAGCTCAGTTGGCAGAACGCTGCTCTCCACTCTCTGAGGCCCTGGGTTTGATCAACAGCACGGCAAAAATGGGAGAAGGATGTGGCAGCCCACTCCTGAGACAATCCCAAAACAATCAGCCACTGAAGATCCTGTGAATAGCAGAGAAGCACTGACATAGTGCTGGGCACGGTACAGGGTTGGGGAGGGTTTTGTTCTGTTGTACATAGGGTCACTATGAGTCGGACTTACTTTACAGCACCTAACAACAACGACGTTATCTAACATTGTAAGAAATTGCCTAAGAGTCTTTCAAAGTGGTTTTATGGGTTTCACACTTCCACTAGCAATATACAAGCATTCTTGTCATTTTACACACCTCACCAGCATTTGCTGTCACTGAGTTTTAGTCATTCTAGTTGACTTGAAGTGGCATATTAAGGTGGTTTTGACTTGCATTTTCTTTACAACCATGATGTTGGATTCTTTTTCATGATTTTTTTTTCTATTTGTATTTCTTCTTTTGTGAAGTATTACTGCAATTTTTTTTGCCCATTTTAAAAGCTGGGTTGTTTTTTTTAAAAAAATTTTTGGAGACTCTTATGTACTCATGACACAAGTTCTTCATAAGCTATGTGTAAAGGGCTGGGATACAGTTCGGTGGTAGAGCACTTGCCTAGCACGTGCAAGGCACTGAGTGTGACCCTCAGCCCTGCAAAAAATTTCACAATAATACTTAATAGGTAAAATTTTAAAGAAACGCTATTTAGTTGAGCGTAGTGGCACACACTTATAACCCTAGCACTTGGGAGCCTGAGGCAGGGGGACTGAGCGTTTACAACCGTCCTGGGCCATCTGGCAAGAACTTGTCTCAACCCCTCTCCCCACACCCCTCCAAAAAAAATCTGTCTTTTTGGCATAGTTTTCCCAGTCATCGGCTGACTTTTTCATTTTATTAGTGCTGTTCTCCCCACCTCCATCCCCAGGTACTAGGGATAGAACCCAGGGCCTTGGTCATGCTAAGAAAATACTCTTCCACTGAAATGACATCCCCTTCCTTAAGAAGACGAATGTTTCACATATGTGAAGCCCTGGGTTTGATCCTCCCCGTCACAAAAAACAAACACAAATCCTTACAAACCTTCAACTTTAAGCCTGGTGCTTAGAGGACGAGTTCTCAAGCAAGCGGGCAAGGGATTTGACGGTCGGCTTCCAGCTCGGTCACTGGTTATGTGCGTAATCGCTGCGCTTTGTTTCTTCGTTTGTAAAAAGGAGGCCGTGGCTATGGACAGCATCACACGGGATCAATCGAGACGGCATTCACGCGAGAGCCTGTGCACACCAATAACTAATAACTTTGTGCAAACTAATAACTGTGCACAAGTCTCAGGTGCTGGGCTTGTGTCTCAGTTTCCTCATTTCTCACAGGACCTACTTCAGGGGTTTCTTATGATCTGCACGAGTTACAGCTAAGGACAGGCCCGGCGGTGTTTAGCGAACGCTAGCGATGGACGTTCGCCTGCAGCCGTAGCCCTGTGGCATCCGATCCCGTCAGACCTCAAGCTAAGCAGGGTCGGGCCTGGTTAGTACCTGGATGGGAGACCACCTGGGAACACCAGGGGCTGTAGGCTTGGGAGAAGGACCAGGCAACCCCCTCCCAAAAACCAACCGGCCATTGAAAACCCTGTGAACAGCAGAGAAGCACTGACCAAAGTGTTTCACGTGCTGTACGCAGGGTCGCTATGAGTCGGACACTGACTCGATGGCACCCAACAACAACAACATAATT
>VMDO01006604.1:52520-98156 GCA_007922755.1 Pedetes capensis
CCCATGCCTCCAGCGGTAGCCCTGTGGCACCCGATCCCGTCAGATCTCAGAAGCTAAGCCGGGTCGGGCCTGGTTAGTCCTTGGATGAGAGACCGCCTGGGAACACCAGGTGCTGTAGGCTTGGGAGAAGGACCTGGCAACCCCCTCCCAAAAATCAATCAGCCATTGAAAACCCTATGAACAGCAGAGAAGCACTGACCAAAGTGTTTCACGTGCTGTACGCAGGGTCGCTATGAGTCGGACACTGACTCGATGGCACCCAAAAACAACAACATGATTCCCCATGCCTCCAGCTGTAGCCCTGTGGCACCCGATCCCGTCAGATCTCAGAAGCTAAGCAGGGTCGGGCCTGGTTAGTCCTTGGATGGGAGACCACGTGGGAACACCAGGTGCTGTAGGCTTGGAAGAAGGACCGGCAACCCCCTCCCAAAAATCAATCAGCCATTGAAAACCCTGTGAATGGCAGAGAAGCACTGGCCATAGTGTTTCACCTGTTGTACGCTGGGTCGCTGTGAGTCGAACAGGACTGGATGGCACCTGACACCACCAACAGCTATGCACGTTATTAGCACGCGCTCCACAACGGGCGGGCGGGAGTCCCAGCGCCTCTCCGCCTCGCACTGCGCCCCCAGCGGGCCCTCGGGGTGATTGACGCGCCGGCTTCCTTCCGGCCCCCCGGCCCCGGCTGCAGGCGGGGCTTTCCCCGGGGGAACCTGCGCGCGCCGCCGCCGCCGCACCCCCGGAGCCTCCTCCCGGCTGGACACGGGCGCCGGAAGTGACGAGGGCGTGGCCGGCGGGGCGGGCGCGCGTCCGGCGAAGATGCTGCTGGAGCTGTCGGAGGAGCACCGGGAGCACCTGGGCTTCCTGCCGCGGGTGGACCTCGCAGGTAGCGCGGCGCGGGGGCGGCGCGGGGGCGGCGCAGGGGCGGCGCGGGGGCGGCGCCCGGCGCTCACGGCCCCCGCTTCCCTTGCAGTGGTCGCCGAGTTCGCGCGGATCGCCGTGGAGTTCCTGCGCCGCGGAGCGAACCCCAAGGTCTACGAGGGCGCCGCCAGTAAGCAGGGGCCGCGCGGCGACCCCGCGCCCGGGGGCGGAGGCCGTCGGACCCGTGGGCGGGGTCGGCGCGCTTTACGGCGTCGTGCTGCGTCCCCAGCCCAGCGAAGATGGGAGGAGGACCCGGCGGCCCACTTCCCCACGTAGTCCGCCGAGGAAGCCCCGTGGGCTGCGGAGAGGCCTGACGTAGAGCCGGGGGCGGCGCCGCGGCGGGGAGGGCTTTGTCCTGTTGTACACAGGGTCGCTGTGAGTCGGGCCCGACTCCACGGCGCCTGACAGCAACGTTAAATGGGTTTCTTGGTATTTAAAGTGACCCTGCCACTTGCCTTTCTTCTGGGCTACGTCTCCAGCCTCTGTAACAAGTTGTATGAGTGCTTCTGAGTCAGGGTAAAGATGATGATGGTGATGACAAAACTTGATCCTTGTAGGCTTCAGGGCAGTGTTGCCCGCTTTATGTTTTGAGGATATGCAAAAATTTGATCCTTTTTCCATCTCTGTCTCCTCTCCTGCTGTGGTTCAGTGTAAGAGACTACAGAATGCTAATTGACAGGTGTGTGACTCTCCATCTCTCCCCCCTTTGATAGTGGAGGGGATGGGGCTAGAGAAAGGGAGGAGATGGGAAGAAGGAAGGCAGAGCGACAAAGAGAGAATTCATTAGTTCACATCTTTTATATCTGTAGTCTGCAGCCATTACCACTGTAGCATCCAGTCTCCTCAGGTCTTGGAAGCCAAGCAGGGTCAGGCCTGGTTGGTCCTCAGGCGGGAGACGGCCTGGGAATACTGTGGCGCTTAATGACATAGTGTATACTGACGGCCGTGGAGTAGCTCGGGGAGCTGTAAACGTCCTGCGAGCCTGTGGCTAACATGAGCTGTGCACACAGCTGCTTTTGCGGAAGCATTGTTTGCCCTCTGGATGACAGGTGTCCTCGGGGATCGAGTCGGGTCCTGTTGAGCTCCTGCTGCCTGGCTCGAAGGAGTTGCACGTTTAAGAGAAAAGCCCTGGGGGTGGGACTGGTTTTCACAAGTCAGCATTTTGTTATGGTTACTTGGCGGGAAATTGAGTGAGAAAGAACAAGAGGTTCTGCCCAGCTCGCCCTTTTCCATCACAGTGTTGAAAGCATGGAGTAAGTGATAATATTTATTTTTAAATTAGTTATTTGGTTAGGTGCCGTCGAGTCGATATCCGACTCAACAGTCAGCCATTGAAAACCCTATGAGGGTCACTATGCATGAGTATTTTTAAATAGGAGTTTCAATAAAAGGCTGACTGTTGTTTTTGTTGTTAGGTGCCGTCAAGTCGGTGTCTGACTCATGGCGACTCTACGTACAACAGGGGAAACACTATTGTCAGTGCCTCTCTGCTGTTAATAGGGTTGTCAATGGCGGATTGATTTTTGGGAGCAGGTGGCCGGGTCCTTCTCCCAAAAAAGGATAACTACTACACAGGAATTCACGTGTTCATTTTTCCTTTTCTTTTTGAGGAAAACTCAGTGTCAGTAGTGACACTATCCAGCATGGTGTGGAAGGGTTGACGTATCTCCTCACGGAGAGCTCAAAGCTCATGGTAAGGGCTTCTGCCAGCTGTTTTATATTCCCTGTATCCTTAAGAAAGATTGTTGGAGTCAGGTGTGGTGGAGCATGCCTGTCATCCAAGCGAGGTGGAAAGTGGAGGCAGGAGGGTGGCAGGTTCGAGGCCAGAGGCAGCCTGTGTAATTTGGCGAGACCCTGTCTTGAAATAAAAAAGGGGCTTGTGGGTGCAGCTCAGTGGTAGAGAGCTTGGACAGTGTGTGCAAGGACCTGGGTTCACACCCACACACACGCACACAAAAAAATGGTTCAATGTACATGTGTATTTTAATAATGTTAGCCGTTTATAATTGAAGTTGTGAAGACGTTCTCAACAATGGCCGACATCATCTGCTGGTATGAACACTTCTCACCAGTGTAAATTACATTTGTCTTTAAGGCTGCGTTTTGTCGAACCATATGCCATCGTGTACGTATCCTAAGAGAAGGAAGAATGAAATGATTTATTTTATTTGCATATCAGCAGTGTCTGGCTTGATGGAAATAGGAGCCAAAACTGGGTGCCTTAACTCCTTCCTGTTTATATTTTAATGACATGTTCATGTATCAGTGAGTCAGATTGTGGAATAGTGGGCAATGGCGGTCTGTAACTACAAGGAATATTATAGACAGAGGAATTCAAGGATAGCATACACATCTTCTCTGTGTAGCGAGTATTTTAGCGTTTTCTAGACAAAGATACATTTTGATGTTCTCTTAAACTCGATCCCCTTTTAGATTTCTGAACTGGATTTCCACGACTCTGTTTTTGTCCTGGGATTCTCTGAAGAATTGAACAAATTATTGCTTCAGCTTTACCTGGACAACAGAAAAGAGATTAGAACTATTCTGAGGGAGCTGGCACCTGACCTTCCCAGGTACCATAACCTGGAATGGCGACTAGATGTGCAGGTATGGTTTTTTTTTTTTTTAACCAGATGTAGAATACGAGAATGATTAAGGCTTGGGGCCTAATTACTGTATTCTTTACCATTTTGGTTTTTAATGTTCATTTTCAGATCTTTTCACATAGTTCATTTCCTTTTTTTAAAATGTGTTCAGCTTAATTTGCAAAGTTTTTAAGAAATCAGTTACTTTGGAAAAGGAGCCAGCTGGGCAGATATTTTACATACTGCTTAGCTTTTCAGAAACATTTTTCTTTAAATGTAGCGCACGTAAAGGAAAGTGCACAGGTCGCTGTGCCGCTCAGTGGATTTACATGGTGAAGACACCTGTGAGAGGGATGTCGCTGTGGCCAGAGCCGCCACAAGCATCGTCTCTGCCTCGTAGCGCTCACTGCCCCTTCCCTCTCCCAAAGGCGGCCGGCGTCCTGCCTGCTAACACGTAGATGTCGCTTGCCGCCTCACTTTGTGTATGGAATGGTTCCGTAGCTTCCCTTCTGGGGGCTAGGAGTGTAACTCAGTGGTGAGTACTTGCCTAGCATGTGTGAGACTCCGAGTTCAGCGCTCCAGTCATAAATTACGGAAAGTCATTGCTGTTCAGTCTTTACACGAGTCTATGTATTGCCACTTGTCATAGTTATTCCCTCCTTCTACTTGGCATACTTTTTTCAGTTGTCCTCTGGGAAATGACCCTCTCTGCTTCTCATCCGGCCTCCCAGGCCCCCCTTCTCGATCTTTGCTATTTCATTTCATCAATCTTTAAACATGGGAATGCTCCAGAGGTCATTTCTCAGTCTTCATACCTTTTCCACTTACATTCTTCTGTTGAGCTCATTTAATTGGATTTAAATACTCGCTATATACTCAGGATTCCCACATTTTTGCCTTCAGCCTTGACCTCTGCCTCAGCTGTTATGGAGGAGAAGCCTATTTGGCATCTCCACTTGGGTGTTTGACAAACATTCAAGTGCAGTATGTGCAAAACTGACTCCTGCTTTCCTTACCCCCTCATCCCCAAAGTGCTTCTTCGGTAGTCTTCCCACATCTCAGCAGGTGGTAAGTCTGCTTTTTGACTAAGGTTAAAAATCCTTGGAATCACAGCCAGGCACGGTGGCGCACGCCTGTAATCCCAGCGACTTGGGGGCAGAAGCAGGAGGATCGCAAGTTTGAGGCCAGAAGGAGTGTGTTAATTTAGTTAATTTTTTTGTCTCAAAAAAAGTAAAAAAAAAACGGTGTGGGCATGCCGCTCAGTGGAACAGCACTTGCAGAGCATGCAAGCGCGAGGCCCTGGGTTCACCTCTAGTACCACAAAAAGAAAAAAAAAAACAAACAAAAAACTTGGAATCATCCTGACTCCTCTCTTTACCCCTTATCTAGTTTATCCACAAATCAGTTTTTTGAAAAGATAGCCACAGTCTGATCACTTGCTTCCACTATTTGAAAAATACTGGTAAATTTCACACCAAAAGTATAATTTTAGGCCACTTTTGAGAAATGAGAAATTCAGGCAGCACTGGAGCCGCATTTCCACACAGCATCCGTCAGCTTAAGGTACACTGAGTTTAAGGTGATGACGGCTTATTTAGTTCTGTGGTAGTTAGGTGTGTGGGCCTAGAACTTGGGTGCAAGATTAGTGCAAACCACAAATGAGACTGGCTTCCCTAACAGCAGACCTGAACCTCTGGGGTCACTCACGGTCAGTAGAAGGAGAAGCCAGTGGTTACAGTGAGAACGGTTGCAGCCAAGAGCAAGCAGAAGCACAGTTCAGTGTCGCTGGAAAGTAAGAGCGGTGTCTTCAAATGGGGACATCTTCAGGGGAGTCAGGGTTGAGAGGACAAGAGCTTAGGGTTTGGTCAGAAAACAGATGAACCCGTCAGACTTCAAGTTTTAAACTTGGGGTAGGGTAGGTGGCTTAGAGAAGAAGCTTCCACTGTCAGGAGCGTACGAACCCGTACACAGATAACCAGAGGAAAGGTCATCTGTAACGTGCCATTCATCCGTTGATGTATTCAATTACACATCCGGATGTGTATTCAATTATCAGACCATTCAGTGGAATTTCTAGGCTGAGCCAGACCTTGTAGACAGACTGGAGGTTCCTCAAGGGCAGGTGCTATGTTCCCAGCACAGTGTCTGGCACATCAGCGGCATTCCATGCTGAATAGAAAAAGTGCGTGGCAGGGGAGGACACACAAATAATTTATCAAACACACCTGTGCGTCTGTCGTGTGTTAGGTGTTATGGGTACAGCAATCAACAAGGTGCAGTCCATGCTCTGAGGGATGAAGGCAGCGAGTCGCGTGGCGGTCGTGGGGAGGAGATCACTGTGGTTAAACTTTCATATTCAAGCCCTTTTGTAATAACAAGCCGGGGACATGGGGACGGGTCTATTCATGTGGCTCAGCAGTAATTTATCTTGTAGATCATTGTCTCTTTCTGGAGTGAGGGTGTCCTCTGGCTTTTAGGGCTCCATATCCCTTAACAGTTCTTTTTTTAACTTTATCGATTTGCTTTGAGTTTTTCCGTTATGAAGACATTTTTAGAAGTTAGAAACTAAATTGAGTTCCCCAAAATTGAACTCAACAGAGCTTATCTACCCAATGAAATGGATTTGAATTCCTGCATTAATGCAAAGACTAAGAGCCCTTGGTTGCACACGTCTGCAATCCCAGCTGCTGAGGCGGCTGACGCAGGACAATTGCAGGTTCAGGGCCAGCAGTGCAAACTCATTTCACGGGGTAAATGCAAGAACTAGTTGTAGGTAAAGATGGAGGGTGTACTGAATGCCCGTTGTCACGTACGGTGAAATGCATTGAGGGCTAAAAAGCTCCTCTGCACTAATTTAGTTCCTGAGTTCCTTAGTCGTAACTATTACAAGCGATTTCAACCAAAGTGGGTTTTTCTGTTTACTGGAAGGAGGCTTGCCATTTAAGACCAGCTGTGTGGCTAGGAAACTACTAACAGTATGTGCTTCCCTACAGTTTTGAGTAACTGACTTGTCTCATGGAGACGGGTAGTGAATGGACAGTCACCGTCTAATTATTGTGCAGTTGTTTATGGTAAGCAAATTATTCATGATTTAGTTTCTTGTAGGACATTTTCCCAGACTTCATAAATTCTCAGCACAATTGTTGCTTTGTTAATAATGTCAGTAAGTTGAATGCGTTAGGGACAGATGCAGGATATTTTTAGGGCTGGTCCATTGACAACTGCCGCAAAGTGTCCTTTTCCTGGCTTCCTCACTATTACAATATTTGCTCTGAGACAAAGGCTAAATTCCCTTTTTTTCCCCCAGGGGTCACGCACCCAGGTCTTTGCCCACCCTAGGCAAGTGCTCCCCCACTGAGATGTGCCCCCAAGCCCTTTTTAAATTTGAGACAGAGTCTCACTAAGTTGCACTGGCTGCCTCTAGCCTCAAACTCCCTATGCTCCTGCCTCAGCAGCCTGAGTTGCTAGGATTACAGGCATGTGCCATGGTGCCTGGTTGGCAAAGGCTGAATTCTTATAGGACCTTCAGCTAAATGAAACAATGTATTTATCCTGTTTTGTGCTTGATGTTTTTGCCAGGTTACCCATTCCAGTGCCTTGAGATACAGCCCTTCAAACTAAACATCTTTTTTCCCCCCCTAGTGTATATTGGCATTTGAAACTTTATTTTAATGTTGCTATCATTATTATTGGGCTGGGATTTAGCTCAGTTGGTAGAGCGCTGCGCTGCAGTCTCTGAGGTCCCGAGTTCGATTCCCAGCACCCCAAAATGGGAGATGGACCTGGCAACCCACTCCCAAGGCAATCCTGAAACAGTCAGCCATTGAAAACCCTATGAGGGTCGCTATGAGTCGGACACGGCTCGACAGCACCTAACAACAACAACAACATCATTATTAGGCAGAGGCAGGAGGATCGCAAGTTCAAGACCAGAGGCAGTCTGTGTAACTTAGCAAGACCCTGTCTCAAAAAGTAAAAAAATGGGCTGGGGATGCAGCTCAGTGGTCCAGCACTTGCGGAGCATGCAGGCGCAAGGCCCTGGGTTCAACCCCCAGTACCACAAAAGAAAAAAAAAAAAAAAAAAAAGGAACATCATTATTATTATGTTTACAGGGAGGAGGATAGAATTTAACCTGCATTTAGAAATAAATTCATGCCAAGACCTCTGTAGACCCTTAAGCTGGTCCTGCTGTAAATGCCTGTGATCCTGGCACTCAGGAGGCTGGTGCAGGAGACTGAGTTTGGGGCCAGCCTGAGCTACCCAGTGAGACCTTGCCTCAAAACAAAAACAAACAAAAAAAGAATGATGTGGGTTCTTTATTCTGAATGTCATTCAAGTTCTTTCTTTTAAAAAAAAGTTAGATCTGAATCCCCACCCCCTTTTTTTTCTTTTTGCGGTACTAGACAGTTGAATCCAGGGGCTCGCCCTTGCTAGGCGAATGCTCTGCCACTGAGCTGCATCCCGGCCCCTTTTTTTGTTATTTTTTCATTTTGATACAGGATCTCAGGAAGTTGTGCAGGCTGCCTCTGGCCTTGAACTTGGAGCCCTCCTGCTCCAGTCTCCTGAGTTGCTGGGATGATGTATGTGTGGTCGTGTCTGGTATTGTAAAGCTATCCAAGATATCAGGTCTTAAAAAAAGGAGGGTAGATTGAGTGATTTTAAGTCTTTCAACAGAAATTCATAGATAATTACATATTTCAATGCATTTGGTCCCTGTCAGTGCAGCTATAGAAGAAAAAACAAAAATAAATAATATATAATTGAGTAAATAAGTAATTCCAGTCATCGTATTTATACTTTGTATTTCTGTCATATGTAATTTTCTGTACTAGAGAAATATATTAGGAGATAGCTTAAGCCAGGCGCCATGGCACACACCTGTCCCTAACAACTCAGGATGAGGCAGGAGGATTGCAAGTGGGAGGCCAAGAGGTAGTCTGTGCCACTTAGTGAGACTCTATCTCAAAATAAAAAATAAAACCAGGAGCTGCGGGTGCAGCTCAGTGGTGGAGCACTTGCCTGGCATGTGTGACGCCCTGGATTCAGTTCCCCCAGTATCAGGGAGAAAAAAAAACAACTGAGTGAAAGATGCTTTACCTTGTGAATACTGTGTTATGTTTCATGACCAACTCACCAAAGAGACTGATCTGTTGTTTCCACATATTTTGGGACATTAAATTTCAGCCTTGGCTGAATATCTTGGGTTCTTTTGGAAATTCAGATCACCCAGAATTATTTGGAAAAAGTTGTTAGTAAAAGTACGTTATGTTGTGGTATTAAATTAATCCTAAAATTTCAAATTTAGGTTTATATGCAAGTCTCTTCAAGTTGGCTTTCTGTCCTTTTGAAATGACTGATAATTTTTTTATAACTTCCTTTTATATATAACAAGACAGGACTATCTCATACAATTCCTGTCTGTCAACTAGGTTAATACTTCAGGGTGGTCCTGTTTCCTTTTCATGGAGAATGGTCTTTGGAGAACATGCTGTGCTAGAGTCGAATGCCATTGTCTTCAAGTTGGTCATTATGTGTAGTTTTGGAGTGTTTTTCTTTTAAAAATATTTTTCTTTTCTTTGTAAAACAAAGGGACTGTTAGTGGAGAGGGCATGGTCGGGTAATGGGAGGGTGAATATGAGCAGTATATAATGATATGCCTATAGGAAAACATCATAATGAAACTCATTAATTTGAATTCTTTTGCAGCACTAGGGGGCTCAAACCCAGGACCTTGCGCATACTTTGCTAGTGCTCTACCCCTGAGCTGCAGCCCCTGTCTCTTTTTTACTTTCTGTCTTGAGACAAATTCTCACTAAGTTACACAGTCTTCCTCTGGGCTTGAACCTGCCATCCTCCTGCCTCTACCTCCCTAGTTGCTGGGATTATAGGCGTGTACCGCAGCACCTGACTTAATTTGTACTCTTAACTAAAAAAAAGAGAGAGAGAAAGAATAATAATAAAACAAATACAAGTCTTCCCACTACCAAGCCTAATAGAATAAAACAGGAACCTTTGAGTCACCCAAGCCCTCCTCAGTGTTAATCCCCTCCCAGCCACCTTAATGGAAAGCGTCCCGAGTTTTCTATTACTCTCTTCTTTATGGTTTTTTACATACACTTTGTCACTAAACTGGATGTTTTTATAATTTGTATATATCCCACGGCTTGCGTTTTCAGTATAATATTTTCTCTTTAGTATCATCTAAGGTAATTCGTGTTGCTGTAGTTCATTTCTTTTCCTTGCCTTTTAGTAAGCAATTCCTTGGCTGTGTACGTTCCGTTTATCCATTCTGCTGATGAATATTAGAGATGTTTCCGATTTGGGGCCCTCGGAAACACACTTAGGGGTAAATACCTACACGTGAGAGGTTAAGATTCACGCGTAGGAGTAGACTTGCTGGTGACGGGCGTTGTTTCCCAAGGTGATTCTCTGAGCACTCACCAGCAGTGGGTGGGAGTTTCTCAGTACTGTCACCTGCAACGCTGGACACGTGTAAGCTTTACACTTTTACCAGTCTACAGTGATACCTCACGAGGGTTTCTTGGCCATTTTCCTGATGTATAATAAAGTGGAACGTATTGTCCTATGTTTACCTATTAGTCTCTTTTGTGAAATTCTTTAGATCTCCTGTACATTTTTCTTTTGGATTTTAAATGTTTTTTTCTTCCCAGAGGAGTTTGCTGTACGTTCTGGATACGAATAGTTCTCCGTTATTCGTGTGTTGCGAAATTACTTCTCCCCGCTTGTGGCTCGTTTTTTCACTACCTTTAGGGAACCTTTGGAAAAAATGTATTAATGTAGTTAAATATATAAGTTTGTCTTTATGGTTGGTACCTTTTGTACCATGTTGAAGAAATCTTCCCGTACAATCAGGTTTCATTTACACTCTTTTTTTTTTTCTCCAGAGGCTTTAAAGTTCACTTTTCATTTTGAAGTCTATAATTCATCTTAGAATTGATTTTGGTGTATGGTGTGAGGTGATTGTAAACATGTATTCAGCATGGTTATTAAACGGCTGTTGTGCTCTTATTCCATTTCCAATCAAGCTTGCGAGCAGAAGTCTCAGACAACAGATTAAACCAGCCGTGACCATAAAGCTTCACCTTAACCAGAGCGGAGATCACAGCACCACTGTTCTGCAGACAGACCCAGCCACTCTGCTTCATTTAGTTCAGCAGCTGGAGCAAGCTCTGGAGGAGATGAAGACAAACCACTGTAGGAGGGTAGTGCGGAACATCAAGTAGTGCCAGAGTTAAGGTTTTACTCCCTTTGATTCATTTGTTGAATGGATGATGTATAGGAATTACTTTTCAAATGTTTTTTATCGGTGGTAATAATTACATCTATATTCCACAAAATTTCCTTTTCTTATTCCAGGATACTGAGGTCATGATCAGAAGTTACAGTAAGTTCCTTTCCTGGTGCTAAATGTGGTCAACTTCCAATAGACAGATTCAAATGTATTTTGTATCTTAAATGTGTAAATAGGATTGAATCAACTGAGAATCTATACCATTTATATCATCTGTATATATGAATGAATGTCTTGGTTTTTGAACTTCTTTGTTGCCTAAGTTTACTATTTTTCCTCACCATGAAAACGTGAAAAGAAAATTCATAAAATAATGCTATTACTGTTTAGGATATTTCTACACAGTTCACTGTTTTTGACTTTTAAAAGCACCCCACCTAACAACAACAACAACAATGTTAAGGGCCACAGAATAAAGTACATATGATTTTGATGATAGTGTACCTACATTGTTATAGGCAGTTTATGCAGTTTTCTTGGTATGTAAAGAGAGTAAGTAATATTTACCATTTTGCTGAAGTTTGAGTTGTCATGGCTAATTGACTTAAGTATTACTCATATTTATGTGATCGTATATATTATCAAGGACTAATTTCTGACATACCCACAGCAACTAAGACATGCTATCATTTACACTTATAATCTATCCAAGAGTAATACAATCAATTCTTGATTATCTGAATATGATTTATACTTTCTATAATTTTGTTTGAATAAACTATGAAAGGGGGGAAGGCCATCTGTATTACACATAAATATCCCTTCTTCCTTGCAAACTTTTGTTTTGTTTTGTTTTATTTTGAAGTAGGTAACCAAAGCCATTGGCCTGAAAAACTGAGATGCTGAATTTTCAAATCTGCCTGAGAGAGTGCAGAGACACAATGGTAGACTTAGAGAGAAGAATGACACGGAAGTGTGGAGATGGGGCTTTAGTCTAACCTGTGTATCCAGGGCCTTAGCCTGAAATTCTTATCCCTGTAGAACCAGCGAATTTTGAGCTATACTGCAGGCTGTAGCAGCACTTCGCTTCTTAAGAAATTAGAAATTTTCAGGTCAGAGTGATGTCATGTTTCATTCTCTTTAGAGAAGAAAGAGCCCATTTGGGGAACAGAGGCCAGTGGCAGAAGGCACACTTGGAATGACCACCCTTGCTCCCTGAAAGCATCTGGACCACTCTTTCTATAGGTATACGTTCTATGGTTACTAAGCAACTGTATTATCAGATGATAGCAAACTGTAATCAGTAATAATTTTTAATTATAGCAAGAACTCAACTCAGTGGAGTTCTCGTGTAACCAGCCTTACAAACAGAAAAAAACTGACATAATTGAGTCCATCATTGTGTTTAAAAGCAACGTGCCTGGCAAGCTTAGATGATAAAAATAGTTATGTGAAGTTTCTTATTTGTCCACGTTTGATGGGAGGTAAACTGGGCCCCTCCAAGACTGAATCCCTTCAGAATAACGTTTTTACCCACTTCTGTCCATGGTTCTTTAACCCAATCAAAACAAGAAAGTGTTTTGGGATTTGACTCAGCCTCCTCCGAGCCTTCTCTGTACCTTGTTGTTTCTGTGATTGTCTGCCTCATTCACCTTGTGGGGCGAGAGTGAATCCGGAGCAGTCCCCTTGCTCTTTCTCGAATCTGAGGCTCACCTTTTGGTTCAGGCCACCAGGTGAACCTCTTCCATTTCCTGTTTAAGCCTTCCACATCCTTACGGACTCCCTTGCCTTGCTTGTATTGTGGCGCATTTGATGTGAACATAATACTCTGCAGTCACTCTTTTCTAGTATAATCCAGATTTTTTGACTGGATAATATACCTTTATATCTGTAACCTTTTTTAAAAAATATTTTTTAGTTTGGGGGTGAGGGGCTATTTGGTTTTGGTTTTTGTTCAACCTTTGAGGGTTGAACCCAGGGCTTCATACATAATTTTGCAAGTGCTTTACCACTGGGCTGCACCCTTAGCCAGTTTTCTGTTTTTTAAGTCAGGATCTCGCTAAGTTAGGCAGGCAGCCTCTGGCCTTGAACTCATGATCCTTCTGCCTACATCTCCTGAGTCCCTGTGATTTTAGGCATGCTCCAGGGCACACAGCTTAACTGTCTAAATTTTTATTAAAGGTTTTGGATTATGAGTATGCTGAGTTTTTCAAGATTCGTTGGTGCATTTTTAGGAGGATAAGTGTCTTATCCTTCATGTACTAAAGCTAAAATAGTAACATCCTAGAAGAAAATTTTCCTTTTTTTATATCTGAATATGTATAATTGTTTTCTTCCTTTAAATTAGATTTAGCTTCTACATATGAGTAAGAACATGTAGTATTTCTCTTTTTGTTGTTGTTATTGTTGTTAGGTGCCATCGAGTTGTATCCAACTCATAGCGACTCTCATAGGGTTTTCAATGGCAGTTTGTTTTGGGATTGCATTGGGAGTGGGTTGCCACGTCCTTTTCCCATTTTTTGTGGTGCTGGGAATCGAACTCGGGACCTCAGAGACTGCAGAGCAGCACTCTACCAACTGAGCTAAATCCCAGCCCCTGAGACTGGGTTAATTTACTCAAAATAATGTCCTCCAGTTCCATCCGTTTTGCTGCAAATGACATATTTTCATTCTTCTTTATTGCTGAGTAATATTCCATTGTGTATCTGTACCACAATTTTCCAGTCCACTCCTCTTTTTAATGGCCATCTTGGTCGATTCCATACCCTTGTGATTGTGAAGAGCGCTGCATTGAATACGGAAGTGCAAGTGTCCTTGTGTAATGATGATTTATCCTCCTTTGGAGACATTCCAGGAGTGGCACAGCTGGGTTGTATGGCAGTTCAGCCTGCAGCCGTACCACTGTGGCGTCTGATCCCGTCAGATCTTGGAGGCTAAGCAGGGTCGGGCCTGGTTAGTACTTAGATGGGAGACCACCTGGGAACACCAGGTGCTGCAGGCTTGGGAGAAGGACCCAGAAACCCCCTCCCAAAAAACAATCAGCCATGGAAAACCCTACGAATAGCAGAGAAGCACTAACAATAGTGTTTTGCCTGTTGTACGTAGGGTCGCTATGAGTTGGACACTGACTTGAGGGGACCTAACAACAACAACAACATGGCACTTCTAGTCTTAGTTTTCTAAGGTTCCTCCTTATTGTTTTCCAAAGTGGCTGAACTAACTTACAGTCCCACTAGTGGTGTAAAAGTGTTCCTTTTTCTTTGCATCCTCGTCAGCACTTGTAAATTTTTTTTGTTAATCTTGACCATTCTCACTGAAGTGCGATGGAATCTTAATGTTTTGATTTGCATTTCCCCAATGGCTAGTGATGGCGCCTGTAGCCTACCACTGTGGTGTCCGATCTGGTCAGGCCTCAGAAGCTAATCACGGTCAGACCTGGTTAGTACTTGGATGGGAGACCGTCTGGGATCATCAGGTGCTGTATGCTTGGGAGACGGACCTGCCAACCCACTCCCAAAACAATCAGCCATTGAAAATGGTATGAATAACAGAGAAGCACTGACAAGTGTTTTTACCTGTTGTACATAGGGTCTCTGTGAGTTGCACATAGACTCGATAGCACCTAACAACAACGATAATGGCTTGTGATGCTGGGGCTTAGTTCAGTTGGTAGAGTGCTGCTCCACACTTTCTAAGGACCTGGGTTTGATCCCCAAGCACTGCAAAAATTAGAGAAGGGTGTCGCAGTCTACTCCCAAAACAATCAGCTTTTGAAGACCCTGTGAGGGTTGCTATGAATCAGACTCAATTCAACGGCACCTAACAATAACAATGGCTAGTGATATTGACCTTTTTTCATGTGTTTATTGGCCATTAATATTTCTTCATTTGAGAACTATTTGTTAATTTCATTGCCGACTTATTTATTGGGTTATTTGTCATTTTGGTGTTTAATTTCTTAAATTCTTTGTATAGCCTAGAAATTAGTCCTCTGTCAGATATGTAGGGTGTGAAGATTCTCTCCCATTCTGTGGGCTCTCCTTTCACTCCGTTAATTGTTTATTTTGCTGTACAGAAGCTTTTTAGTCTTCTGTGATCCCATTTGTCGATTCTTGGTGCAATTTCTTGGGCAATTGGAGTCTTGTTAAGGAAATGCTTGTCAGTGCCTATGTTTGGAGTGTGTTCCCTATCTTTTCTTCTAGTGGTTGTTAAGTTTACAGTTTTATGTTGAGGTCTCTGATCCATTTTGAATGGAATCTCATGCAGATTAAAAGATACTGGTCTATTTTCAGTCTTCTGCAAATGGATATCCAGTTCAACCATTTGTTGAAAAGGCTGTCTTTTCTCCAGTGAACATCCTTAGCCCCTGTGTCAAAGCTCAGGTGGCTGTAGTTGCATGGGTGTATCTCTGGGTCTTCAATTGTGTTTCATCGATATTCATTTCTATTTTTGTGCTAATCTGTTTGCCAGTACCAAGCTGTTTTTGCCACTATGGCCCTGTAGTACAGTTTGAAGTCAGGTGTTGTGATACCTTCTGCACTGTTTTTCACTGATTAGGATTGTTTTGGCTGTATGCAGTCTTTTGTGCTTCCGTCTGAATCTTAGGATTGTTTTTTCAACTGCTGCAAAGTCTGTCATTGGAATTTTCATGGGGATGATATTAAATCTGTAAATCGCTTTTGGTAGTATAGCCATTTTCAAATGTTAATTCTTCCAATCCATGGGCAAGGAAGTCCTTCTGTCTTTAATTATCTTCAGCTGTTTTTTTCATTAATGTTTTGAAGTTTGCACTGTAGCGGTCTTTGGAGTCTTTGGTTAGATTGAGTGCTAAATATTTAATTCTTTGCTGAGCTATTATGGATGGGACTGTTGTCTTGATTTCCTTCTCTTCCTGTTCAGGGTGATATTGGCTTTGTAGAGTGAATTTGGAAGTATATGTTCCTTTTCTATTTTATGAAATAATTTGAGGAGAATCATTACTAATTCTTTGAATATTTTATAGAATTCTGCTGTGAATCTGCCAGAACTTGGGGTTTTCTTTGTTGGGAGGTTTCTTTTATTACTTCCTCTAACTCTGGTTTAATGGGTCTGTTTAATTTGCTTAAGTTCTCAGGGCTTAGTTTTGGTAATTCATACATGTTAAGGAATTTATCCATTTCTTCTGTGTTTTCACTTTTTTGAGAATATAATTTCTCAAAATAACTTGTGATGGCCTTCTGGATTTTGTTGGCATCTGTCATGTCCCTTTTGACATCTCTGATTTTTAAAATTTGGACCTTTTCTCTTTTTCTTTTGGTGAATCTGGCTAAGGGAGTGTCAATTTTGTTGATCTTTTTGAAGAACCAGCTCTTGGTCCCTCTGATCCACGTACTGTCCGGGTCCCCGTGGGGTCCCCAGGTGTAGCGCCCCGGGCGGCCACCCCGGCACTGTGCTGCAGACGCTGTGCACTGGTGCCCACCGTCCTGGGTGACTGCAGTCTGCAGTCCACAGCCCTCGCTGTAGGCACCTGGATTTTGCTACCTAGCACAGGCCTGAGCACTCCCCTGGGCTCTTTTGGGACCTGCTGCTCAGTACCCCAGGCAAAGAGGAGCCTCCCTGGGGTGCCAGGTTGTTGGGTGACGCTCAGTGGCCCTTAGAGTCTCAGGGCCGCCAGTAGCTCCCCTCTGGGATTGTTCTGTGAGCTGGCACACCCCTAAGTCCCCTGGGAGTTTCTCAGTGCCAGTACCCTCAGGCTCCTCCCATGTCCCAGAGTGCCCTGTTTTCCTAAGTGGGTGATGCCCGCCCAGCTGACAGCCACAGCTCCTTAACTGCCTGGGCTGTGGCGGGTGGGGGGAATGGCGTCCTGTTGTCCTTCTGTGCTGACGTGCACGCTCCCCCACGCGCAGGGGCAGCCTCTGCCCGCAGCCCTTGCTTGATGTCAGCCTTAGGTTTCTGCTGGCCTGCACCGCCTTTCACGGGGAGTCCCAGCTCCTTGCTCGCATGTCCGTGTTGCCCCGTTGGCGTGGGTTCCCAGCGGTGCTTCTTGCCGAGTGCTCACACAGGAGCCATTGTCTGTGTCAGCTGCACCATCTGGTCTGCGAACCAGTTCCCACCAGTTTATGGTGTAGTTCTTTCTGCGTGTGCATGTCGGGCTCCGAGCCCTGCCTCCTCCGAGTGAATGGGGGTTCACCTCTCTCATGCTGCTGTCCTGGGGTGGGTGATTCTGAGGTGGTGCCCTACCCTTTCCACTTCTGTCCAACCATTTTATTTCCTACGTTTGGCCTGGTGTAGCGCAGTCTGCTGTCCACTATTTAAAGCTGGGCTCCAGTGTTTATCTGTGCTGAGTAGAGACCTTAGCGACTGTTCTTAACTGTTTTTTCCTTCCCCAGTTAAAGTGTGGTTGCTGTCAGTCTGCCATCCTACCTGGAGCCACTGACCACTGATTCTTAGTGGCTCTTTATGTTTTCATAGCACCTTTTTGCCCAGGAACTCAAACAACTTAAGTATACTTAATAGCCATAAGTCCATAGATAGGTTCTTTAAAGGTGAAATATAGAAAGTATAGAAAGAGTAGGAAAAGTAAAATTTTTTTTTGGTGGTACCAAGTGGTTGGACCCAGGGCCTTGCTCATGCTAAGCAAGTGCTCTCCCACGGAGCTGAACCCCCCCAATGCCTTTTTTTATTGTTTAAGGTAAGGTCTTGCACAGGCTGCGTCTGACCTCGAGCCTGTGATCCTCCTGCCTCAGGCTTCCGAGTTACTGGGATGATAAGTGTATGCCACTGTGCCCAGCTAGTGATTTTATTTTCCTGATGTACTTTAAGTAAAAAGGAACATCAGGAATACAAGGATCAACATTAATGAACTCTAAAATTTAGCTTTTACTCAGATTGTTGCCATTCTAAACCCAAGCACTTTTTATAACATGACTTACAAATGTGAGTGTAAATCATGCTTGTTATCACTAGGAACGTTACTACTTCTGTGGCCACTGGCGAGCTTATGCTCTTTCATTGTGCTTGAGCTGAAATCAACATCTCCCAGTGCCAAAGGACTGCCCTTGTTATTTTCCTTCATTGCAGAACAGCGTCCCCAGCAAATGACTAAAAGGAGAAAAAGCAGGAAAAACCCAGGATTTTACCTTTCTCGCCAATCGTACGAGTCATTCACCTCTTTCTTTCTTAACTTTTTACTCTCTTCTCTCTCACTTGGAGCTACGATCCATTTCCTTATGTGTGGCATTGTTGTTGTTGTTTGGTGCTGTCGAGTCGGTATCCGACTCATAGCGACCCTCATAGGGTTTTCAATGGCTGTTTCGGGATTGCCTTGGGAGTGGATTGCCAGGCCCTTCTCCCATTTTTGCGGTGCTGGGAATTGAACTCGGGACCTTAGAGCCTGCAGTGCAGCGCTCTACCAACTGAGCTAAATCCCAGCCCGCAACCCCCCCCCCCCCGTGTGGCATTGTATCGATAGATAAAACAAATTTTGAAATCTTTTCTAGCTTTATTTTTTACATGGTGTAAGTTCGAAGTTTGTTAAATATGAAGTGCTTACAGTGATCTGCATTCTGTGTGGAGCACGGGATAAAGTGCTGATCTTCTCAGAGTTGATTGTGCTCTCAGCCATTCCGTTCTCTAAAAGAGTCTAATCCCTACGCACATTGGACTGGAAAAAAGAATCTCCTGAGGGGGTGACTCTGAGGAAGGGGGGTCCCTCTTGCTGGCGTCTGCTGGGAGTGCTTTCCTTGAGACCTCACCATCATCCAGAAGGCAAACCTGTGATAGGACTCGCTGGCTACAGCTGTAAAACTACGCAGAAGAAAGCTGAAGTCACTGCAGAATACCGGGGAATGCTTAGGCATGGCTCGGGGGGCAGAAGTGCTCGCTCCTTTTCCCTTGGAGAGGGGTTCCCTGAGGTAACAGAGGTGTGATGGGAAAAGCAAACCGAGTTCTTCTTCACCTGCGTGCCAATGTTGTGTTTGTCATAAATCCAGTGAGAAGTGGATGCCTGTGGTTTTAAAGGAATGTGCTTAGTGCACAGAACGAAGAGGCTTCTCAGTTAGCTGGAAGACTAAAAACACAGATTAAAATTCAGAGAATGAGGAAAAGAAAATCCAGGGAAGTCTGAGTTTCACTGGGGCAAGTGTAGATGGCGAGGATAGGATTTCCTGGTGTGGGCTGAAAACCGTATGTTCTCCTGCAAAGCAACAGGAGTGTTGAAGTGCAGCAGCACCGTGAGACTGCTGAGGAAGGGCCTAAGAGAAGCTGCAGCAGCACCGTGAGACTGCTGAGGAAGGGCCTAAGAGAAGCTGCACGTAACTTTTGTCACTACTTAAAAAAAACAAACAGGCGAGTCACTCTGTGCTTTTCAAAAAGGCAAAAATGGTTTATCTTTTGGCATGGGCAATGTAATTTTTTTTTTTTTTTTAAACGTTTAGGCTCTCAAGGATGTAATTATTGGGCATTTTTTTCTGTGCTTTTTTCTTCTACTTTGTTTTTGCCAAGACATAAATACCAAATTCCAGGTCTTCTCGGGCCCTGAGAACAGTTTCTTTTCATGCCAAATCTCTAAGCCTCTTCTCTCCCTTTTTAAAAAAATGTTTTTATTGAGATGCAAATCATGTGGCATTACGTTTATCTTTTCAACGTGCAATTCAGTGGTTTTTAGTATGTTGAGAAAGTTTTGTAGCCGTCACCACTGTCTGATAACAGAACGTTGTCATCATCCTCCAAAGAAACCCATCACTACTAACAGTCCTGCTTCATTTTCCCTTTCCTGTGGCCCCCGACAACCACAGATCTACTTCCTGTGGAGTTGCCTGTTCTGGACATGTCACAGAAGTGGGACTTCATTACTATACATGCCCTTGCGTTTCTGGCTTCTTTCACTTAATGTTGTTGAGATTCATCCATATTATAGCATGTATTGGTGTTCCCTGCCATTTTTATGACAGAGTAATGTTCCATTGTAAGGATTCTCCAGTTCTTTTTACATTATTTGATTCCTGTACCTGGTCTTACTATGGAATTAATCTGTTGCATTTTATTTTGTGTTCATAAAAGAACCTCTAACAGATATAATGATGTATTTTCTACACTAATGACTTTCTAGAATTCTCTTCCCAGATACAAATTCAGAAGAGTCTGAGAGCAAATTTCTTCCTAGCCAGTTATTAGAAGAGTTATTCTCCACTGGACTGAGTGGTTTTTTTTAACTTTACTCAAAAGTAAGGAGATAATCAGATGAATTGTTGAATCAACTT
The DNA here is from genome assembly GCA_007922755.1 of Pedetes capensis. Lineage (NCBI taxonomy): Eukaryota > Metazoa > Chordata > Mammalia > Rodentia > Pedetidae > Pedetes > Pedetes capensis. Next base: position 72,519 of record VMDO01006604.1, read on the forward strand.
AGCTGAAATAAACCCTCAAGTAAATAAAATTATTTTTATATCCTTTTTTATTTTAACTTAAAAGATTTGTTACAAAAATAAAATTGGGGGGGGTATTTTATAGATACAGAAAAAGATAGGAAAGCAGCCAATGATTTGTCTTCGCATATTCATTTTGTGTGTTTTTCAAGTTAGAAAGGTTAAAAAAAATTTATTTTAAATTGTCTGTAGTGGAACAGAGAAAAGGATGTATACTTTTGCTCAGGTTCACTCCTCAGAATATTTCTAAGCTAATCTGAAGGAGCTGCAATGGGAGAGTCCAGGGCACTGATGTTTAGATGACGTAGCTGCTAGAGTCGTCGCCTTTCAGGCTTCGAAGCTACTGGAGGAAATGGAAAACATAAACATTAACATCCATCCAGTCAGAGTGTGGTAGGACAATGAAGAGCTGCAACAAATAAGGAATTCCGTGTGTGTAGGAGAGAGAGGACTGGTAATACTTGCTGCGGGCATCAGCATAGGGAGGTGCCCTTTTTCACTGACAGCTGTTGCTATTTTCATTATTGTTCCCCAGTTTACATTTGGAGAATAATTTCTTCCCAGCTGGAAGTAGTTTGGCAGGACCATCAGACACTGTCCACACAGCCTGTAAGTGTTACTCCTGGGACTCGGGAGAACGGTTGAACCTAGGTCACTGTCGTGGCAGGCTTGCCAGGTATTGGGTGATCTGTTCTATAGCCGTGTGAAGCTGCTCCCATCCTTCCCCTTTGAGGATCTAGCTAGCCTTAGGCCACCCCTTGACTCTGCAGGCTGCCTAATATATATCCAGCCAGCTCGCTGTCTGTTGACTTTACGGCCTACATCACCTTACGTGCTACCAGTTAAAACAGTACAGTTAGGTTAAATTTGTAAAATTGCATGCTCCATTTCATAAAATGGAATTTTTATAATAGCTGCAGAGTGTGTATCTAAAAGGCATTATTTTAGGATGCACTTACAGAGTTCAATAAATTCATAGTTAAGGTCTCATGTTGGGGTTAGGGAGACAACATTCAAAACAAAAACCCTTACCTTTTGATGCACTACTGTTCCTTTTGGGGAAGGGTTGGGGTTTAGCTTGGTTGGTAAAGGGCCACTCTTCACTCTCCGAAGCCCCAGGTTCAGTCCCTAGCACCACAAAAACGGGAGAAGGACCTGCCAACTGACTCCCGAAACAATCAGCCATTGAAAACCCTGTAGCAGAGAAACACTGACATAGTACTGGGCATGGGTCAGAGTCAGGGAGTGCTTCATTCTGTTGTGCATAGGGTCTATGAGTCAGACCCCACTCGACGGCTCCTAACGACAAAAGCTATTACTTTTATTTGCTTTCTGTATCATCTCTATCCTGTCAATAAGTTGTTGTTTCCTTAAAACTCAATAATATGATTGTTGTGCTGAAATCTTTTTAGTGTATTATAGTTTGCTTATAGAAATAAGATAAACATAATATTAAGTAATCTCAAGTGAACGTGTCTAGAGTAGTGCCTAGCACAGAGTAGTAAAGAGAACTAGTGAATAAAGAGTGTAAATAAGAAGGACGGGTGGCTGGTACGTACAGTAGGCCTTGTTCATGAGCTTCTGAGCCCTACAGGAGAGGTAGGCAGGAACACAGATCATCAGGCTTACAGAGTCATGGTCATCAATCGCAAGGCCTTACCACTGCTTGGCTGTCTCCCTGTTTCTCTAATCAGCTGTCTCCCATTTCGAACAAGTATTTCAAAACGTCTGCGCCTTCTTCAAACCTCTGAGCCACCCACCACCCCCTCGTTCTCTGTCCGTGACTGCCTCTTTGACAGAGTTTTCCCGACATCTGACCATCAAACCTGCAGTACTTGCCGTTCTCTGAACGGAGCCTCCTCACTTTCTTACTCCAGTCGGAGAGCCCTGCTCACGTTTCTGGCCCCGTTCTTTCCGGTGTCCTGACACCCTCGTAACTTACACTCAGCCGTCTTGCTGAATTCTGTTCATCAAAAAAGCAAGCATTTTGAGTCTGTTTCATCTTCATCTCCCATGACCCATGTCCCTTTCCACACACTCCGCACTGTCTTCTCCATTTCAGTGTCTTCCTCAGAAAGTTCACCTCCCATTGCAAACTACTGCTGTTAACATGTCTGGGACTTCCATGTTGCTGAATCCCATATACGCTGTTCAGTCCTTACTAGGTCTTTCAGCAGCATTTGACACGGTTGATGACTCTAAAAAATACCTTTCCCCATCTTATTTAGTTTTGAGGGCACTTTCAGGGGGAGTCATTCTGCTGTTTTGCATCCTATGTATCTAGCATTATGTTCTCAGTGTTCAGTGCAAGACTCTGCCTTGTACTTTTCTTGTTTGTAAATGTTCCCCATAGTTTTGACCTGAGTCCTTTCAGTGCACAGATTTGTACCAGGTGGTATGGTCCGTTCCCTAGGTAGTACCATCAGTTTGCTTATGACTGTCAACCACAGGGGTCTGGGCTTTAGCTCAGTTGGGTAGAGCGCTGCTCTGCCCTCTCTCAGCACCTGGGTTCGATCCCCAGCACTGCAAAAACAAGAGGAGGACGTGGCGATCCACTCCTGAAGCAGTCAGCCATCAAAACCCCTGTGAGCTTTGCAGTGAGTCAGACCCACCTCAATGGCACCTAACAACATCAACACCAACTCAGTTCGCTAGCCTGTGTTGCTTCTCGAGTTTAACACACGTGTTTACCACATATTTGCCCTTAGATGTCTAACACGCATGTCTAACTCCTCTAGATGAACGCGTGTTCATCTTCTACAAACTGGCCCTTCTTCCAGTGTCCTTTACGCAAGAAATGGCATCTCCATCCATATGGTTGCCCAGCCCTGAGACGTGTCCCTCTTGGCTTCTGTCTCTTTCTGCTCACCACCTGTTAGCTTCTGCACTGCTGTGGCAAAGTACCTGACAGGAACAACTTAAGGAGGGAGGGTGGGTTTCTTCTGCTGCTGGATTAGCCGATCTCAGTCCATAAAGACAAGGAGGCATGGAGGAGCTGCTGGCAGCAGGTCTGTGTCCGAGGACTTCACAGCGTGGCCTCAGGAAGCAGAGCTTACCAGAACTGGGGCCAAGGAGAACATCGAAAGGTCCACCAGTCACCTCCTGCTGCCAGCTACTTCCCACCTCCCAGAGTTCCACAGCCCCCCACCGCAGTGCCTCCACCTCGGGACCTCCTGTTCCCGTGACCTTTGGGGAACATTTTAGATTCAAATTATTGACACTCCAACCTGGGTCATCAAAGACTCATGGCCGTCTCATAATGGAAAATGTGTTCAGTCCAACTTCAAGGGTCCCCAAAGCCTTCATAGACCCAACGTTGTTCAAAACTCCAAGTCTGAAGTCTCCAGTGAAACTTAAGATAATATCTTAAACGTGAGGCCTGGTAAAATTTTAAAAAGTCAAGTTACATACTTGGAACGTACAATGGCACAGAGAAAGCTTTCCCATTCCAAAAAAGAAGAATGGGGCATAGCAGAGAGATTGGGCCAAAGCAAGACCAGTACCTAGTAGGACAAACAGATCTCAAAGCTCTGTATCTGGCCGCTGGCATACGCAGTGGCGTCATCTGGGCCCCAGTAGGCTTGGGCAGCCCTGCCCCTGTGGCCTTGTTATTTGCAGGCCAAATGACATTCTTGGGCTGGCCCCACTCATTGCAGGCAGCTTCCCTTGGCAGATATCTCACATTGTTGGCATCTCAGACACCCTGGGGCCTCCATTGTGGCCCAGGCTGCATCCTCAAAGCTTCACGCACTGAGCTGAACCCCTAGCCCTTTTTTTTTTCTTTCTGAGACAGGGTCTCGCTAAGTTACACAGACTTCCTCTGGTCTCGAACTTGCGATCCTCCTGGCTCCGCCTCCCCAGCCGCTGGGATGACAGGCGTGCGCCACCCCGCCCAGCTCCACCGGTGTTATTAATCCATTACTTTTCACATTCAGCTTTCCTTATGATTTTAGGACATGCACAAGCCAGAGACAAACCATCTGCCAGAACGTAATGCAATTGGCTTCTATCCCAGTTTTTAATAGTGTCTTCATTTCTCTCTGAAGCCCCATGAACCCCATCTTTACTATTTGAATTTCTATCACCATCCTGGTCTTTTGAACTCCTAACAGAACTGCCCCTCAATCTCTGCTTACAGCATGGTAAGGTTTCTCCAGCCTGCGTCTCCAATCTCTTCTAAAGCCAGTTCCCACAGCCTAAGAAACACACAGTCGTGCTTTGGTGTAGCACCAACCCCATTCTTGGTACCAAGTTTGTGTATTAGCTTTCACATTGCTGCTTCCAAAAACATCTGACAGAAGCAACTTAGGGGAGGAGGGATTTATTTGACTCACAGTTTAGAGGCTCTCAAATCACAATGAAGGAGAGGCATGGCAGAGTAGCCGGTGGGAGGGCCTGGGATGGAAGACTTCACGTCATGGCATCAGGAAGCAGAGAGAGCTTACCAGAACCAGAGGTTCGGGCAAAATTGCCAAAGGAATACCCCCTAGTCACCTCCTTCCACCAGCTAGGTTCCACCTCCCAAAGCTCCACAGCCCCCACTACGGCACCACCACCTGGGGACCTAGCATTCAAACACATGACCTTCGGGAAATATTTTAGCTTCAAACCAGAATACCACCTAAGGTCAATGACTAAGTCCTGTCAACTCTACCCTCCTAAACGTCTCTCCCATTAGTCCACTCTTCTTTATTCCCAGTGCCCCGTGCTCATTGGTTCACCCCTATCTCTTGCCTGATTTCCTATATCTGCGTGTCGTTAGCTGGTTTTCCTGAGTCCCTCTTATTAAGCCTCCCCCAGCCTTTTCTCATAATACATCCCCTGCACAGCAGCCAGAGTTATCTTCCGAAAAGAAAATTCACATTCTCTGTGTACTTAAAAGTCTTCGACTAAGTTACATTGCTTTAGGGATAAAGTCCAAAATGCAGTTTAGAAGGTCTTTCACAGTCGGCTCCTGCCTTTGTATCCAGTCTCATCTCTAGCATTCTCCCCTTCTCCCACTACATTCTTTTAGGCCCCTCACGTTTGTGACATTGAACCTGGTGCTTGCATTATCTGGACCAACCTTTCTCATCTACCAAGTAGCTGGGAGTCCCCTCACTGTGCACATAGCGCCCCATGCTGTCCTTATCATACATTCATCAGGTCTTGTAGTTACTGGATTAATATCCTGTTGTTCCCTGACCCTTAGAACTGTTTTCCTTGTGCTTCTTTGTAGCCATAGTGTCTGTCACTGTGATGGCACATAGTAAGTTCCTGTTAAATGATGAAAAAAGAGGGGGTGAGAGGGAGGAAATAGTAAAATTTGCATTAGAGCGCAAACTTTGCATAAATTTAGTACTATACAAGTAGGGTTTGTGTTAGCCTCACAAATCCACCTTTTCTAGTGGAGAGACACATATAGGATACTCTGTCTGTAGATTCCATTGAATGGACAGAGCTAGAGTCTCATTTAGACCACTGGGTCTCAGCCTAAGCTGCTCATTAGATCCCTTAGGAAGTTTTTTTGTTTTTGTTTTTTTTAAATCTGACTCCTGAATCCTGCCATTATATATTCTGATTTAATTGGTCTTGGATTGGTCAAAATCTCTTCATGATTCTAATGTCTGTCAGAAGTTAAGAACATGCAGTTTTCCGACAGCCTCCTCTCTGTGACTTGCTCTCCTGACTGATAATCCAAGCCTGTTGGAGAAACACAAATAATCCAGATTCAGCAGTACCCCGATCTGCCCACTAGTGCTTTCAGCTACAACTAAAAATGGGTGAAACAGTTAAAAATAGTTTCTTGGTACTATCAGATCCAAAAGCAGTATTGGTTTCAGGCAAGCTTGACCCAGTGGCTAGGTAAGGACTCAGTGACCTCCTGTCTTTTTCTTGCTTATTTTTGTTGTTGATCTTTCCTTAGTTTAGGCTCTCCTTGTCACTAAAGGTACCTGCGGAAGGCACCTGGAAGGTGAACCCATCTGTCTTATGATCATTGTTAGAAAAATCTCTCAGATTCTGATTGGACTGACTTAGGTGAGAAGCCAAGTGCTGAGGTAAAGAATTCAGTGCTCAGGTCATGAAATATCTGCTATATCTGTATGGTGGTTCAGGCTAGCTGAAGAAATTGGTAACAAAACTATTCGTACTTTATAGTACTAAACTGTATACTGTGAAGTACGTAGTACTTACTAAGTGACTGGGAAACATTTCTACACCAGTTCCCACGGTTAATGAATAATACCAAACTAAATGTGATTATAGTCATCACAAAACTGTCACATGAGAAAACCTGAAAACAGAAAATGAGATTTGGATCCTGCCAGTGTAAGTTGCCTCATTTATGGCTTTTGTTTAGTGTCTCAGTCAACAGTGTTCTCTTGCCTCATTTTGAAAGACGAAAAAAACAAAACAAAACAAAGGAAAGGAAACTTCGGCCCTTCAGAGAGTCTGATGAGTGGATTCCCACCCTCCCAACTGAGTCACCAGCTGGAAAGACCATGTCAGGCTTAGTTTTTCATAATTCTCATTATGAAAGCAATAGGATTTACATTTTCCCCAAAAGTAATTCTCGAATTGTAATAATGGCTATGCCTTTTCTAATTACCTATGCTAAGAAAGAAATACCACACACAGAAAAATTTCCCTAAAAGCCCCTTCCCTCCATCTATCCCCCAGGGGATAGAAACTCTCCCTCATTAAAAATTCACTGTTTTAAGTTTGATCTCACCAAATACCCTTCTGATTTTAATTTTTCCTTGCATAGAAAGTTTCTCATGAACAGAAAATGTGCTAACCAGCAAGCATGGATGCGGAGCCTGCTGGTAGTTATGTTTCTCACTGCAAGTTAATTAACTGGCGTCCATCACCCCAATGGTTCTGTGTATGCCAACACTTAAGTTTCTGAGTTTATAAAGCTGAAGCTCACATTCCAGAACAAGGCCTCTGCCATAGATCTTGGTAAGACTAAAGGTGTCATCCTATCCTGGTGGCCGCCGTTCAGGCTGGCCTCCCCAGACTCCTTTTCATCAAATTGTGCTGATAAAATCCTTTTTAAAAAGAGGCATAAAATAGCACAGGTAGAGTTTCTTTTGCCATCTATAAATGCAGTGCCTACATCCTAGCAAAATGGCACACAGCCCAAGAAATTGTGAAGAATAGTGAAGGGTTGTCAGTACTGTCACCCCAGCGGCAATTATGAGAAGATCCCTTGAAAGAGTGCTTAGGGTTAGGAAGAGCTACTGAGCTCCACTCTACTGAGCTGGAATGTGAGCGTTGAGGCAATGTGGGCTCTGAAACTCCAGAATCGTCTGTAGAGGGAGGGGAGAAACTTAGGTGCCAGAGATGGAGACCGAATTCACTGCAATGCTGCGGTTTTCGTTGTCCTGGCGGCGCACAAGGGCAATCTTCTGGTGAGACAGACGTCGAGGGGAGAGGCTTTGCAGGAATGGCATATTTTTGTTTTTAACTGTAGAACAGCTCAAACTCACATGGAAGTCGCTACGGTAGTATAACAAACCTTCAAGTAGCCGTCACTTGGTTTCAATAACAGTCAACCTGTGGACAGTTCTTTGTCATCACAGTCCCTCCTCGCTTTGCTCCTTGCCCCACTCTTGTGTAATTTTGAATCAAATCCCAGAGGTCTGAGGTGCAGATTTTTGAGTTGAGGAGCGACCCTCTTCTGGCTGGTAATGTGAAAATAGTCGCTGTGGTGAGAAGACGTACATATCTTCAGGTTATAACTCCTTTGCGGTAGTGTGTCTTTTCTGAGTATGGAATTAGGCTGCATTATCCATCCCAGGAAAATTTCACTTATCTTGACAGGTGTGTGATTTATGCTTTTCTGTAAGGGATTTTTCATGCAGGGGAAAGGAAAAAAAAAGCAAACCTGGGGAGTTGGAGAAAGGTGTGCAGGCCACATCCTCACTCTGAGCCTTAAACACTAGCCTTGATTTGACTAGGGATGACCTGTAGGGAGCCACTTGAGATCCTTTTTGCCGCAGAGTAAGAAGGTCTTTATTCTAAGGTGGGAGAATGCAGACTGTGGAGAATGTGCTGAATCTTGACCTTGAGGTCAAAAGCACACTTTCCTGGATGTAAAGGTCAAGTCATCCGCACATAGGCTAAACATTCCCGTGGTCATTTGGAAATTGATGGCCTTGGTGGATATTGACTGAAATTAAAACATACTCCTTTCCCTCCTAGCCTGAGGGGATTTGAGAGTCAGGGTTCCAGTTAGGAGAACTAGGTTCAATGGCTACCTGTAAGAACTGGCCCCTGCCACATTGTGGCTGCCTGTGGATCAGGCAGAGAGTATCCAGGATCTAGTCCAAATGTTCCAACAGAAGTCACGTCTAGAAAGAATTACGATTCGTGTTCTGTGCTATAATTTTGTTCTTTTATCTCTGGAAACAAAATCACTGGAAAGTTGTGCTCTGATTTTATCAATCATGGTGTGAGCCTAAGAAAAGAAGTTAAGGGCTGGGAGTGTAACTCACTGGTACAGCATGTGGTTAGCATGCACAAGGCCCTGGCTAGACTCAACCCATGGTGGAAGGGACGGGAAGGGAAGGGGAGAGGAAGGGAGGAAAGAAGAGGAGGGGAGAGGAAAGGACAGGGAAGGAGAAGAAAGGAAAAGAAAGGCGTACACACGTGAGACATTAGGATGAGGCAGAATAGTGGCAGGCTGCTCCAAGAAACCAGTCCTGAAGTCACAGGAGGGTATCTGCTCAGAGGTCCCCTCCTAGGAGCTAGATACAGTGACCATGACGGCTCTGTGGGAGAGGTGAGCATTCCCAAGGATTCCTAGAGGTACTTGGGAAGCGAAACATGTTAATCAGCTTTTATTGCTGTGACCAAATGCCTGACATGAACAACCCAAGGGACAGAAGATTTATTTTAACTCACAGTTTCAGAAGTGTGAGTCCATCGGGGCAGGGAGGATGTGAGAGAGAAGAACAGTTCATGTCATGGCAGGACAGAAAGCAGAAAAGAGGGAATACAGGAAGGGGCTGGGGCAAGATAGAGTCCTAAGGACACATCTCCAGGGACTGACTTCTTCCAAAGGCCCCACCTACTATCTTTCCCCAGTTCTGATGTCGTCATATTACAGATCAGTCCTGAGATTAATCCTTTGTGAGGCCAAAGCTCTCATGATCCGGTTGCTTGTGGATATGCTATCACAGGCACACCCAGAGTGTGCTTCACTGATACCCTTGGCGTTTCTTAATCCAGTCAAGTCAACAATCAAAATAAGCCATCTCAGGAACCTAGTGAAAGAGTCGACATGTTGCACCATGGGTAGTGTTATGGCTTGAATTTAAAATGTTCACCTTTGGTCAGATGCAGTGGCACACATCTAATCCTAGCAATTCAGGAGGTGGAAGCAGAAGGATCATGAGTTTGAGGCCAGAAGTAGCCTGCATAACTTAGTGAAACTCTGTCTCAAGATAAAAGTATAAAAAGGGGGCTATGGGTGCAGCCCAGTGGTAGAGCACTTGCAAAGTATGTGCAATTCCCCGGGTTTAACCCCTAAGTACTGCAATAATAATAATAATAATAATAATATTATTATTAGAAGAAGAAGAAGAAGAAATAATAAAAACAAAATAAAAATTCAGGTGATTATGATGTATGGCAAGAGTTGAGGTCAAGCTTTAGAGGAAGAACCGGGAGAATGGTACAGGGAGCACCCCCAAAGGAATCAACTAGCCTTCAGTGCAAGATGAGTAGGTGTTAGCTTGTTGGCCCATCCCAGAGATTCCCTGTGAATATGCAAATAGCAGAGCCAAACATAAATTGAACTTTGTCAAGAAAGCAAAAATATTTATGTTATTTAAAAAACACTTATTAAAGGAGTATTTTGAATCAATTTTCCTCTTAGTTTCAATTTGTCTTCTGTTAGTATATTTCTTCCTTATGGAAATCCTCCAGTGCTGAAAGAATAAGGACAAAAGGGGAGAGAGTGGAGGGTGTGATGAAGCAGATATATTGTCAGTAGATTTTAGGACCATTTTGGGGTTGGTATTAATTCACTTCAAAGGGCCAGAAAAATATTCAAACAGAGGTAACATATGGCATATGGGTTATATGATTCTTTTTTGAAACAGGTTCTTGGTGTGTTGTCTAGGTTGGCTTTGAACTTAATGATCCTCCTGCCTCAGCCACCATGTAGCTGAGATTACAAGTGTGCATCATCATACCCAGCTTGAGATTTGTATGAAAAGTGTTGAGTCTTCTAGTGTCGTTGCTCACATGTCCAGTTGCCTCAATAGTACAAAAACGAGATGGAACCGGATGTTCTCCCAGTCTGACAATTCTGTGTATCTGTGAATAAGAGCAGTGGTTACAAGAAACCAGGTGGGGCCAAGCAAGGGGATCTACATTTCAGAATAGACCAGAGCTGGGTTCTTAGCCTGAGGTTTTAGAGTATCTTCAAGACATCCATAAACCTCCTGAGACTGCATACGAAATTGTGTGTGCATCTTTGTTACTGGGTGATGATCCATGGTTTCCATCAAGTTCTGAAGCCACTGAAGATGGCAAAATGATGCTTTATTCTTCCTTAAAGGAGTCTGCGTATAGGGCTGGATGCATACAAATTACTCAGCAAGATAGAAAGGAAGGCCTATTGGTTTAGATAGATATCTAGAGAGCGCTCATTGGTTCTTGGAGCTGGAACAGAAGGCAACAAATCACATTGTTTGAAGCCAGGCACGGGGGAATATCCAGGGAAGAGATGGGCAGGAAACCACAGGGTGAAATTCAAGGTGAAGGAGCAGGTAATTGGTAACTTTTGAAGCTATGTAATGGGTGCATAGGGATTTATCATATTCTCTTTGCTTTTGTTTGGTATTGAAATTTTCTGCAATGCAAAGGCTTTTTAAATAAGGGGCCCCCAGAAAATATTTGGAAAGATGGCAAGAAAGACACACAGAAATCTGTCTTTCCATCTAGACAGCAGTTATACCAGCAGACTCTGTTGGATGTAACCCTGGACCTCTAGAGCTTACAGAAGGCCTGCACTTTCCAGGGCAAGGCTCATATGATATTGAGTAGTTACTGGCAGTTTCAGCTCTTGGCACAGTAATAGTTATCCACTATCCCCACCCTTCAGCCACATGTCAGGCGGCTGTGCACATGCTCTTGAAACAACCTGTACCAGCCGAGGGGAGCCAGGTTAGACAAAAGGACTTTGTCCTCACAATATCTGGGATCCATGCGCTGATGCTTGACTGTTACTTCTGGTTGCATGAAGAAAGACAAAGAGGAAGCATTGTTCGTTGTTCCAAATTCCTATTGTTGCAAGCTCCTACTTTCTTGGTTGACGTGACTTTCAAGTGACCACTTCCCCTCCACCCTTACAGTTTCCCTTTTTCCCCCTTTGGAAGCCAGATATATTAAAGACCAGGACTTTATAAAGTAACCATGTATAGAAAGAATTTTTTTTTTCCTGAAGGAATATGCAGAATCAGGAAAGACCTAAAAAAACCGTAAGGATTTGTACTCTACTGATACGCACAACAGAGGTAGCTTACAACAAAGAAACCAAAATAAACTGAAAAACAAACAAAACCCAGTGAACCCAAAGAAGGGGGATAATCTGATTTCCAGAGGTACCACATTATTAGATGCAAATGTCCAGTTTCCAACAACGATAAAAAAATCACAAGGTAAGCCGGGCGCGGTGGCACACGCCTGTCATCCCAGCTGCTTGGGAGGCAGAGACAGGAGGATCGCAAGTTCGAGACCAGATGCAGTCTGCGTAATTTAGCGAGACCCTATCTCAAAAAGTAAAAAAATGGGCTGGGGGCGCAGTTCAGTGGTCCAGCACTTGCAGAGCATGCAGGCGGGAGGCCCTGGGTTCAACCCCCAGTGCCACCAAAAAAAAAATAAATAAAAAATCACAAGGCATATAAAGTAACAGGAAATTATAATTCATTCAAAGGAAAACAAAACCAATAGAAACTGTTTCTGAAAAAGAACTAATAGTTCATCTCCTAGCCACAGACTTTAAAAAGGATGCTCCAAGGACTAAAGGAAGACATAAAGAAAGTCAAGAAAATAAGGTATGAAGAAATTGGAAATGTCAAGAGAGAAAAAACATTTAAAGCTGCATACAGTGGTGCACATCTGTAATGCCAGTGACTCCAGAGAGTCCTGAAACAGGATTGCAAGTTTGAGGCCAGAGGCAGCCTGTGTAACTTAGTGAGACCCTGTCTCAAGACAAAAAATAAAACAAGGTTTGATAGTACAGCTCAGTAGTAGAGTGTTTGCAAAGTATGCGCAAGGCCCTGGGTTCAAACTCCAGTACTGAAAAAAAAATTCTGGAGCTAAAAAGTACAATAACCAAAATGAAAAATTTATTGTTGTGTTGTTGGTAGGAGCCTCCAAGTCCAGTCCAACTCATAGCAATAACTTAATTGGGAGAGCGTGGGACTGAAGAAAATCAACCGATGTAATACACCACATTAATAGACTGAAAGGGGGGAAAACACAGAAGATTCTCAGTTGACACAGAAAAAGCACTTGACAAAGTCCAACACACTTTCATGGAAAAAAGTGCTCAACAAATTAGGAATGAAAGTACTTCAACATAATAAAAGCCATGAGGACAACCACAGTAAACATCATACTTAGTGTTGAAAGACTCCAGTATTTTCCTTTAAGATCAGGAGCAAAGCAAAAAATGCCCACTTTCACCACGTCTGTTCAACTTAGTATTAGAAGTACTGGCCAAAATAATTAGGCAAGAAAAAGAATGGAAGAGCCAGGCATGGTGGTACACACTTGCAATTCTAGCACTCAGGAGGCTGAGGCAGGAGGATCATGAGTATGAGGCTAGCCTGGTATATGTAGTGAGCTCTAGGCCAGCCTGGGATACACAGCAACACCCTGTCTTAAAACAAAAAGAGACAAAAAGAGAAAGTAGTAGTAGAAGCAGAAGGGGAAGGAGAAGAAGAGGAGTAAGTGGAGGAGAAGGAGCAGGAGGAGAGGGGGAGGAGGAGAAAGACATTTACATTGGAAAAGAAGTAGAATTATCTCTCTTTACAGATAACACGATTTTATATAGAGAAAACCATAAGGTTCACACACACGCACACACACACACACCTGATAGAAGTAATAAAGTAGTTCAGCAAAGTAGCAGGAATACAAAGTTAACACAATCAGTTACAGGGCTAGGGGTATAGCAAACTAAGAAAGTAATTCCATTTATAATCAGATGAAAAATAATAAAATACGTAGGGATTTAACTTAATCAAAGATGTAAACAATCTGTACACTGAAAACTCCAAAACATTTCTGAGAGAAATTAAAGAGAACATAATAAATATTAAGATATCCCATGTTCATGGATTGGAAAACTTTATATTGTTAAAATGTTAATACTACTGAAAGCAATCTACAGATTTAGTGAAATTTCCTATCAAATTTACAAAAGATTTTTTGCAAAAATAGAAAAACCAATCCTAATACTCATGGAGAATTTCAAGAAACCCTGAACAGCCAAAACAATCTTAAAAATGAACAAAGCTGGAGAATTTGCCCTTCCTAATTTTAAAACTTATTATAAAGCAACAGCAATTAAGATAATGTGGTAATGGCATAAAAACAAACAAATACACTAATGGAATAAAATACAGAGTCCAGAAATAAACCCTCACATATGTGATCAAATGAACTTTGACAAAGGGCCCATAATCATCCAATGTGGAAAAGATAGTCTTTACAACACCTGGGCTGGAAAAACTAGACATCTGCATACAAGAGAAAGAAATTACACTCCAAAATTTAGCCCAAAATGCACCCGTGGCGTAAATGGCAGAGCTTCTTGTGTTGGGTGCCGTCGAGTGGTGTCTGACTCATAGTGACCCTTATAAGGTTTTCAATGGCTCATTATTTCAGGATTGCCTCAGGAGTGGATTGTTGTGTCCCTCTTCCATTTTTGTGGTGCTGGGTATCAAACTCGGGACCTCAGAGACTGCAGAGTGGCTCTCTACCAATTGAGCTAAATCCCAGCCCCATTGTCAGAGTTAGAACTGTAAAAATCTTAGAAGAAAGAATAGGACAAAACATCATGACAATAGATTTGGCAGTGATTTCTTGTGGCATCAAAGACACAGTTAAGAAAAGAAAAAATAGGCAAATATAATATTTTTTAAAGGATATATAAACTAGACTTCATGGAAATAAAAAAAAATGTGTATCAAAAGATACTATCAAGTCAAGCTTTGTGGCATATGCTTGTTATCCCAGTGACTCAGGAAGCAGAGGCAAGAAGATGAGTTCGAGGCCAGACTCAGCCTGTATAACTTAGACCCTGACTCAAACTAAAAAGTTAAAAAATGGGCTATGGGTGCAAGTTAGTGGTAGAGCACTTGCAAAAGCAAGTGTGAAGCCCTGGGTTCAACTCCCTAGTACCACAAAAAAACAAAAGACAAAAGACACTATCAATAGAATAATAAAGCGCCCCACAGAATGGAGAGGTAGATGACTCCTATATATTTGATGAGAGATAAATATACTCAATATAAAGAGAACCCTTAAAATTCAACAACAAAAATACAAACAATCCAAAAGCGGGCAAAGGATAGTTTTCCAAAGAAGATACACAAATGGCCAATAAATGCATGAAAAGATGCTCACGATCACTAATCATTAGGGAAAGACAGTCCAAAAACTGCAGTGATACCCTTCTGATACCCTTAGGAAGGCTACTATCAAAACAGTAGAAAGAAGCAACTGTTGGTGAGGATGTGGAGAAATGGGAATCTCTGTACATTGTTAGTGGGAATGTGCAATGGTATAATCACTGAGGAAAACAATATAGCTGTTTCTCAAAAAAGAATAAAAATAGATTACTGTATGATCCAGCAATGCCATTTCTAGGTGTATAATCAAAAGAATTGAAAACCAGATCTCAAGAAAGTATTTCTACGCCCGCCTTCATGGCAGCATTACTAAATCATGGAAATCATATTACTAAGTCATGGAAATAATCCAAATGTCCATTGACAGTGAATCATAAGCAAAAGGTGGTCTATACTTATAACAGGATATTATTCAGCCTTAAAAAGGAAGGAAGTTCTGACACAGGCTACAACACAGTTGAACCTTAAGGACATTACACTAAGTGAAGCAGGCCAGTCATGATACCGTATGTTCCTACTTATTTGAGGTACTTAGAGTAGTCCGAACTATAAAGACAGAAACTGTAGAATGCTGGCGTCTAGGTGCTGAGAGCAGAGGACAAGGGAGAGTTGTTCAATCATTTCAGTTTGGCAAGATGAAGAGAGACCTAGGGATGGATGGGAGTGATGGTTGCGCAATGGGAATGTGCTTTGTCCCACTGAACTGCACACTCAAAAAAGGTTAAGACAGTAAGTTTTGTTACATGCATTTTATCATAATAAAAAAGACGGCTAGAAAAACATGGGAGGCCACAGATTAGACAGACGACTCCGAGAGCCCTTGAGCTCGCTGAGAGCAGAGTTGAGGGGTCCTGGTGACGCCGTGTGGCCCAGTGAGCGGCTGGTAAGGATCGCTTCCTCCCATCTGCTTCCTTTTCTCCCTCAAATCCCTTTTTCTGATCTGCTTCCCTGTGAAAACAATCCTGCTTCTCTGAGATCTGCAATTCCCAGTAGGATGTGGTAATTCTGAGAAAAAGAAAAAAGAACAAAGGTTATGAGGCAGCTATGAGGAAGACACCATGCAAGCCCTTTTAATTTTCTGATAGAAATACTGACTTTAAAAATAATCCATCAGCCTGGTAACGTTGTAATGTCAATACAAGTGCATTGGGCTAAAAGAATAAATGATTTTATGACATACATGGGTTTAGGGTCCAGTTGTTAAAACCACTTTTCCTGAATAGGCAGTTTGGGGATATAATTTTGTATAATTCCCCTTCTTTGCTTATTTTTCAGTGTAACTACAGCCTTGGTGGTATGACTATTTCTGCTGTTCCCAAAACGAGGCTAATGTTATTTTATTAATGGGGATATGAAATCTGAGAGGCAAACATGAGTACTCACAGGCATTCATTACTTTGGAGTTAAAAAGTGTCTGAATATTCACAGGTTACATCTGTCCTGTTTTTAAACCCCCATGTAAATGAGACCTTCCAAATGTTTTAATTCTCTCCCCCCCTTTATTGGTAAATGTTGGTGGGGTACGGAGTAACACAGCATTGGCTTTTTCCATTATGAACTATGACACCAATCTTGGTTACACTTTTATCAACTTACGAGGTTTGCGGAACCTTTTGACTGATGCGTAGTAAAACTCGTGTGCGTGTTTGGGTTGGGTTTTGCTGGTTTTCCCAGGGACTCGTGAGGTTGCATCGTTTACACTGAGACGACCCTCTCCGCCTTCATCCCTCTACGTGGTTCCTCCTCCCCATCAAATGTTTTAATCCTCAGTCTGTACTTCAAACTGAAACCATTCGTCACCACCACCTGCCCACACCTGGTCAGGAAATAAGTCTTTTCAACACATGCATTGCCATTGTTGAAGCTGAATTGTCCCCCTTGCCCTCCGCCTCTTGGGCACCAGGGGGCGCACATCTTAAGTCTTCCTTTCTCTGGGACATGAATCCTCCTGTCCACGGCAGGGCTTTTTCCTCCGGATCTGCCCCAGAACCTTGAAGAAGTTCAGAGGAACAGTTTAACCAGAGGAACAGTTTAACTTTGCCTTTTCTGATAATTATCAGCTTTCTTGATGACTGTGTTGGCTCAACACACCCTCCAGAGAGGTAGGGAATGATTACTCCCGAGGCTGGCCCCTTTATCAAGCCTCGCATTCAAAAGGACTGTCCTTGTAAAAAGTCTTTGTAAACAATCAGTTCATAACCTTGTTTTGTTCCTGGTAACTTTTCATTGTTTCTAGGCTAAAGACAGCCTAGCGTTCTAGTCATTACTTTTGCCTTCAAAGCTTACAAAAGAAGATAAAACAAATGTAACTGCTTTCAAAGGGGGAAGGAAGCACCAAATAATTGCAAAATAGATTTACCTCAGGGAAATGTTAGCTAGACAGGGTCCTTGCCTAATAAGTAATCAGTAAATGATCAACAATTGCTAGGAGCATAGTATTTTTTAACAGAGAAGTTAAATTTTTGATCCCTACCACTCTTGTGATTGTTATTTTTGCTGCTTTTGTGATGAGTGTGGGAAATGGGACTTATTTATTTATTTATTTTGTGGTACTAGAGGTTTGAACCCAGGGCCTCACACATACTTTGCAAGTGCTTTACCGTTGAGCTGTACCCCAGGCAATTTTTTACTTTTTATTTTGAGACAGGGTCTCACTAAGTTAAGCAGGCTGCCTCTGGCCTAGAACCTGCGATCCTCCTGCCTCCACCTCCCTAGTCAATGGGATCATAGGTGTGCACCACCGTGCCCAGCTTGGATAATAGGAAATTAATATATAGATTCTTTTTTTCAATACTAAGGGGCTGAGCTCAGGCCCTGGTGAATGCTAGGCAAGAGCTCCACCACTGAGCTCTACCCTCAACCCCTTTCTTATTTATTTATTATCTTCTTGGAGACAGTGTATTGCTAAGTTGCACAGGCTGACTCTGGCCTCAAATTTGTGATCCGCCTGTCAGCCTCCCAGATCACTGGAATTACAGGCAGGCACCATGGCACCAGGTGAAAAATTAATATTTGTATAGTACTTTATTCATATTTACCACCTTTTACCTATCTCTTGTTGTTGTTTTTAGGCACTGTCAATTCCCAGCACCGCAAAAGTGGGAGAAGGATGTGGCAACCCACTCCTGAGTCAATCCCAAAACAATCAGCCATTGAAACCCCTACCAGGGTTGCTATGAGTTGGACACTCAATGGCACCTGACAACAGCAACAGCTTCTCTCTCAGCTACCACATTAGACACGTGTATGAGGTCCTGTGATCCCTATTGTATAAGACGTACAACTGCCTCAGAGAAGTTAAATAAGTTGGGAGATGTAAAAGACATACATCGTAGCTGGGCATAATGTTGCATGCTTCTAACCTTAGCATTCAGGAGGCTGAGACAAGAGGGTCACAAGTTTGAGGCCAACTAGACTACATACCCTATCTCAACGCACACACACACACACACACACACACACACACACACACAATTACAGGAGAGAATTCAGAGCTTTCTGTTTTGTTTCATTTTGTTTAGAATTGACACAGACAATACCAAATTTCTAATGGTTATTTGTGAAAAGAGCTTTTCTATTCAAATATTTGTACTTAAATTATAGTTCTGAGTGAGTACTGAGGGTATGAGAAATATAGTCTGCCCTTCAGTTCCCCCACCTCTACTCCACCCGCAAATGATGCTCCTTAGACCCCTTCTCATTTCCCCTTTCCCAGTATTACCTTTTCTCTCCACCCATATACCCTGCTAACCAGAGCGAGGGCTCTCACCCTCAGGAGATGTGAAATCTGTTTGGGAGGCATTGTGGGTGGAGGAAAAGAATGTAGCCTTGGGCGTCAGACACACCCCTCCCCTACTTATTTATAGCACAACCTCGTTCCTGGAGCAAATGTAACTTGACTGAACTTCGGTTTCCAATTTTGCAAATGCCATGGGTTGGGGTCTATCTCAGTTGGTAGAGCACTGCTCTGTACGCTCTGAAGCCCTGAGTTCAGTCCCCAGCACTGCAGAAATGGGAACTGGATGTGGCAATTCACTCCCGAAGCAATCCCAAGTCAGTCAGCCATTGAAAACCCTGTAAGGGTTGCTATGAGTCAGACCCAACTCCATGGCACCCAACAACAATAACATAGTGATAACATCTACCCCTTGGAATTATGTTGAGGAGTAAACGAGGTGTTATTTCTGTTGTCCTGAGGAGTAATTGGTTCCTCTGTAGTAGTAAATTGAATAACACTCACCAGTAAACTATTTTGCCTTCTCAGAGTGGCTTAGAGTAGTGAGGACCGTCAGGAAACCCACCGGAATCAGCTCTTGGTTTTGGCCTCAGACTGACTAATGTTCAGTTTTTAAATTTTCTTGTTCATAAAGGTAAAAGATATGCAGGTGTTGTATATGATCCTAGTTGTACAGATCACCCTGCCTTTTCCTCTTTATATGTTGTCAACTGAAACACCTTGGTTTGTCAAGAAAAGTGATCATATATCCCAATACAGGAATGTCCCAAAGAGGATTTGGGAATGAGATGATGGTGGGGAAATTGCAGAGAGAGCCACAGCCACAGGAAATATCCAATTAGAAAAAGGACTTTTTTCGTGTGCTCTCTTTTACCCCTTGTACCCTTTTATCTCTCCTGTCAAAGTTTTCAATAATTTAAAATTTAAAATTGTAAAATAGAATGCTACCTTCTTTCTCTTTTCTCAAAATACATGACGCACCTATATGAATACGTGAAAAAAGGGGGAAAGAGGAAAAGAAAAAAATTAATGAGACTATAACCCATGATTGCACGAGATTCTCAATACATATTAATTAAAATCCCTACTTTTTTCTTTTCTTCTTTGGTTTATACTGCTCTGTAAAATATATAAAATGACATGTAAGCAAAATTGATTTAATAATTGCCTAATGGATTTGTTGTTGTTGTTAGGTGCTGTCCAGTTGTGTCTGACTCATAGTGATGTTGTATACAGCAAAATGAAACACTCCCTGACACTGTGCCATGCCCAGGACCGTGTCAGTGCTTTTCTGCTGTTCAGAGAGTTTTCAATGGCTGTTTCAGGATAGTTGGGGGTTGAACCCAGGCCCTCAGAGTACCCAGAGCAAGCACTCTACCAACTGAGCTAAACCCTATCCCAGAATGAATCTAGCAAATGACTGGTTACTCTGTATTCTACTAACATTTATAAGTAAACTAAAAAAAAAAAGTATATATATATATACACACACACACACACGCGCGTGCGCGAGCGCGCGTGCGCACGCACAGATATACACATACACAAACTGAGCATAGCAAACACACTACCCCTGAGAAAAGAAAAACAAGCAAACTAGCCAGTCATGAAAGTAAACAGGTTGGGAAGGCAGACAACTAATAACAAACACACAAATGATTTCAGACAGTGCTACATGTTGTTCAGAAAGCAAAGCCAATATGACAGAGAGAGACGGGGGGCATCTTTAGATGAGGTTGGCAGAAGAGGCCTCTGCGGAGAGCCTGAGACCTGGGTGATGAGTTAAGGCCACTTAAAGATCTGAGGCCCAAGGGTTGCAGGCATGGGAATAGCAAACAGCAGGGCCTTGCCTTGGGAGTGAACTTGGTCTGTCGGAAGAAACAGAACTAGAGTAGGATGACAGGGATGGGGGTAAGAGATGAGGACAGAGAAATACGTGTTTGGGGTGGTGGTTGTGAAAGACCTCATAGGCCAGGGTTAGGGTTCAAATTTTCTTTTGGAGCTTTCTAAAGAAGGGATCTACTCAAGTGATCAGCTTGGTGATTTAAAGAACTGCCGGGCTTCCTGTGGACACTGGACTGCTGGTGGGATGACCAGACGCGTGAGTACCATTAGAGTCACATCAGTACCCCCAGCACTGCACAGGTGGGAGGAGGACGTGGCAGTGCACTTTCAAAAACAGTCCCCAAACAATCGGCCACTGGAAACCCTGGGAGGGCCGCTATGATTCATACTTGACTCGATGACACCTAAGAACAACAACAATCAATACCCCAGGCAAGAGATGGTAACACAGTGGTAGCAGTAGTGGTGGTAGTTGTTAGGTGTCATCGAGTCAGTATCCGACTCATAGTGACCCTACATACAACAGGCAAAACATTATCGTCAGTGCTTCTGTTATTCATAGGGCATTTAGTGGCGGATTGATCTTTGGGAGTGGGTTGCCGCATCCTTCTCCCAAGCCTACAGCACCTGGTGTTCCCAGGCGGTCTCCCATCCAAGTACTAACCAGGGCCGATCCTGCTTAGCTTCAGAGACCTGATGGGATCAGATGCCACATTGCTACAGCTGCAGGCCTGTAGCAGTAGAGAAGGTGAGGGGTTGACATTTGGGAACAGGTTGTAGAAGAGTTAAGGATTTGCTGGTAGGTTAGGCCCAGAGCGTGAGGAGAAAGGAAGAAGCAACCACAGCTCTCAGGGTTAGGGCTGGAGCAGCTGGCAGCATGGCGTTGCCACCACGAGATAAAAACCAAGTTAGGGTAAAGGGCAAGGACTAATTGTTGGCCACCTTAATTTTGAGATCTCTTTTGAACATCCAAAGTGCAGATGTCAAACAGAAAGTTGAATATATGGGTCTGAAGCTCAAGGGAAGACCCAAGGGTTCTTGTTGTTAGGTGCTGTTGAGTTGGGTCTGACTCCTAGTGAACCTCACAGGGTTTTCAGTGGCTGATTGGTTTTGGAGTGGGCTGCCAGGTCCTTCTCCTTTTTCGTTTTTTGCAGTGCTGGGGATCGAACCCAGGGCCTCAGAGAGCTCAGAGCAGCAGTCTACCCACTGATCTAAGGAAGGACACAGGGCATAAATATTTCCAGTTGGGGCTTGAATATTCACTTATTTAAGAAATACACACTGAGGGCCTGGTACGCATTGGTAGCCGTATTAGATACTGGTAAGAAAGCAGTGAATTTGGTAATGTAGGAGATGGCACATATAATTTAAAAAATTAAGAAAAATAATTAGGAGTAGGATTGTGAGGGGTGGAGTTCCCTTCAGATTTTAAACAGGAAGTCAAGGAGGCCTCTCCAGGAAGGTGAACGGCAGGCAGATTTCAAGGAGGTGACAGAGCAGGGGTGTGGATCCTGGGAAAAGAGTGTTGCCGGCAGAGCCAGTACAGATCCTCACAGTGAGCACAAAGCCAGCCGGCGGCCAGCGAGAGAGCCCTGTGATCACAGAGCTAGCAACTGCACTGGCCCGAAAGCTCTGTCCTTGAGAGATGGAGGACGCGAGGGGCGCCATGACGGAGTGAGAGAAGCAGCCGAGAGCGAGGTAGAAAAGCAGGGAAGCGTGGTGCCACGGACGCCAAAGGAAGAACATGGGTCAAGAATGGGGACCGAGCCGGGTGCGGTGGCGCACACCTGTCATCCCAGCGGCTTGGGAGGCGGAGGCAGGAGGATCGCAAGTTCGAGACCAGACGTAGTCTGCGTAACTTAGCGAGACCCTGTCTCAAAAAGTAAAAAAATAAACTGGGGGTGCAGCTCAGTGGTCCAGCACTTGCAGAGCACGCAGGCGCGAGGCCCTGGGTTCAACCCCCAGTACTGCAAAAAAAAAAAAAAAAGAGTGTGTGTGGGGGGGGACTGTTCAACCACTGCTGCTGAGAGGGTAGGAGATGAAAACCAGGAGTGGCTCCTCAAGTCAGCCTCCAGGGACGGGCCTAACCGGGGGCAGCAGTGACCTGGCGGGAAGCCTGCTGGCAAGGGCCGGGCATAGGAGCTGGCAGAAGATGGGAACCAGCGGCCAGCTGGTGTGTGCCTGGGAGGTGAGGCTGATTGTGCTCCAGAAAAGCATGTAAGTCCTGGTGCCCCCTCTCACAGGGAGCGTGGATCGTGTCATTTCCCAGGTGTAACTCCAGAGCCTCCTGTGGCACTCAGTAAAAAGCGCGTGGCCAGCTGGGCACCGTGGCACAGCCTGTAATCCCAGGGACTCTGGAAGCGGAGGCAGGAGGATCGTGAGTTCAAGGCCAGAGGCAGCCTATGCAATTTAGTGAGACCCTGTCTCAAAATAAGAAAAAAAACAAAAAACGGGCTGGGGATGCAGCTTAGTGGTAGAGCATTTGGGAAGTATGTGTGAGGCCCTGGGTTCAGCCCCCAGTACCACAAAAACAAAAACAAAACAAAAACAATTGCTGAGGCAGACCACTGTCATTCAGCAGGACCACAGCGCCAAAGTTACTGAGCCCATCTTCATGAAATTCTAGAGGATATTCCTAAGTCTCTCTGGACAAGTCACCTGATCTTTTGTAATTTGATAACTTCTTCATGCGCTAAGCAGGGCTGTAGGAAAACTTGCTAGCTGTATACATGGTTTCGGAAGTATTGTCATAAGAAACATAATTACTCGACTTAAAGCTATAATTTAGATATAAAATATTACTGGTTATTATATATATGTGTGTATGTATGTGTATGTGTGTATGTGTATGTGTATATATATGTATATATATGTATATATGTATATATGTATACATATTATATATATTATATATAATATACATATATATTATATATGTGTATGTGTATGTATGTATGTGTATGTATATATATATGTGTGTGTATATATATATATATATATACATACTCACACACACACACACACACACACACATATTTGCAGTACAGGGGGCTGAACCTGAGACCTCACACATGCTTTGCAAATGTTCTGCCACTGAGCTGCACCCTTAGCCCCTTTATTTATTTTTTAAATTGAGATAGGGTCTTGCTAATTTAGGCAGGCTGCCTCTGGCCTTGTGATCCTCCTGCATCTGCCCCCGGAGTCCCTGGAATCACAGGTGTGCACCACAGCATCTGACATATTGTTGGTTGTTATTAGCATGCCCATCTCTCTTCATTTTAGGCATTTATTTCTTACAAAGATGATTTTCCTATAAACTCCTGAGATGGGAGAGAAATAACTCCACAGTGAATGTCAAATGCCCGTAATTTCAAGGTGAAGTGAGGCAAGTGAAATGAGGCCGCAATACCTCCCAGCTCCACTTCCCAGCCTCCGCCCCCAGGCACCCTCACGTACTCCCACCCATACACGTACTCCAGGAGACACCAACATCAGGCAACTCAAAACAGATCCAGAGGTGGAGCTGCTTGGTTTGTAACCCTTCTGACAAGTCACGCTCGTAATGACTGTAGAATTATTTGTTTTAATTTTATGCCTGGTTTCATATACTTCTGAATATTATATAAAGATTAGACCCTGTGTTCCTCCTTCTGCCTCGCCTCCCCCTTCCATCTTCCTCCCAAACTGCCCATCGTCTGGTCAGTGCATAATCACCTGGGGTGGAGTTAACCAGCGGAACTTCCTACCATTTGAACACAATGGTTAAGAGAGTGGACTTTGTCTGTGAAGATGGGTGTATAGGACAAGGTGCTTAACTTCTGTAAGCCTTGGTTTCTTCTTTTGCTAGAAGGGGGTAATGATAATGTTTTGTCAGTGCTCTGCAGGTATTAATTCATCCAATCTTTACAATAATCTCACGAGAGAAGAACTGTATATAAAACTACCTTACAGATGAGGAGACTAAAGCACAGATGGTGAATGAGCAATCTTAGGTTTCACAACTGGTAAATGGCAAACTGAGATTTGACCCCAGGCAGTGTGACCCGCGATCCAGAGAGGTCAGCTACAGTGTTGTGCCCTTGCCTGTCCTAAATGCTCATGCTCTGCACCATGTCAGCCCGAAAGCCCTTCTTCACGGCTTACTCGTCTTGGGTTAACATCTAACCTAGAAGGATACAGTGTTCAGATAGCTTTGCTAAGAGATGACCTGGATCAATCAGATTCTTTCTCTTCAAGGAACTTTTTTCTGAGAAACACAGGCATACGCTGACCTAGAACTAGAACTGGAAAGTTATGGCCTTGTTGGCCACTGGGATTTATATGTGAGCTCAGTCAGCAGAGGGAAGAAGAGAAGAGACGCACCATGAAGACACTGAGGGAAGGGCCCACGGCCTCTGAGGAGAGATCCCCAGCCTGACTGTTCCTCAGGCTTCCCAGTATGGTTCTGAGAAGACCTCACTGTTCTTAGTTCTCTAAGTGAGTCAACTGTGTGTCCTTCCACAAAAACAAAAACAAGACGAAAAATGCAGCCATTACCATCACAATAACACCAAAATCGTTTACTTATGGTTTTCTGTTTATTGTAAAATGATAACAGTAACAAAACAACCTTATTTAAGAATGGACAAAAGACTTGGACAAACATTTTATCAAAGATGGTATCCAACAATCATGAGGGAAATGCAAATTAAAACCACAATGGAAGCTGGGCGGTGGCGCATGCCTATCATCCCAGCGGCTTGGAGGTGAGGCAGGAGGGTCACAAGTTCGACACCAGAGGCAGTCTGCATAACTTAGTGAGACCCTGTGTCAAAAAGTAAAAAGATGGGCTGAGGGTGCAGCTCAGGGGTCCAGCACTTGCACAGCATGCAAGCACGAGGCCCTGGGTTCAACCCCCAATACCGCAAAAAAAAAAAAAAACCCACAATGAAGACAGATGTGGTGGCCTGTACCTATAATCCTAGCACTTAGGAGGCTGAGGCAGGCGGATCTGGGTTCAAGGCTAACTTGAGCTACACAGCAAGACCCAGTCTCAAAAACAATAAGAACAACAAACTCACAATGAGATATAACCTAACACCTGAAGCCTGGGGATATAGCTCAGTGGGCGAGTGCTTGCCTGGTATGCACAAGGCCTGGTACACTTTAACATAGACTATAGCATGGATGTCTTCAGCCAAAGCACCCTAGCATCCGATCCTACCTGATCTCAGGAGCTAGGAAGGATTGGCCTGGTTAGTCCTTGGATGGGAAACCACCTGGGAGAAGGACCTGGCAATCCACTCCTCAAGCAATCCACCATTGAAAACTTATGAATAGCGGAGAAGCATTGACACAATGCTGGGCATGGCACAGTGTCAGGGAGTGGTTTTTTTTTTTTTTTTTTTTTTTTTTTTTTTTTTT
>VMDO01006605.1:0-98706 GCA_007922755.1 Pedetes capensis
GGAGGAGGGGAAGGAGGGGAGGGGGATGGGAGGAGAGGAAGGAAGGGGGAAGAAGGAGGAAGGAGAGGGGAGGGGAAGCAATCGGAGGGGAGGACGGAGGGAGGAATAGGAGGGTGGAGGGGGGGGAGGCAACATCTTGCACCCCAGTCTCCAACACTGCCACCCCCACTTCTGCTTCTTGCTACTTGATAGAACTGAGGGGCTCAGCCCAGCCCCTAGCTGCGGGGTGGGGAACAGGGCTCCCTTCTAGGGGGTGGAATCCTGAAGAAGTATGGCCATGGCCAGGCTGCGCTGGACACAGGGCTGGGGTCTGGTGGCCCGTGGGGTGCCGTCCTCCACAGCACTGCTGCCCACCATTGTCTCCAGTAGCCCCTCAGCACCATTGTCCTGCCACCCCTCAGTTCTCCTGCCAGCACCTGAGGGGCTCGCGCAGCCCCTCCTTCAGCTGCTCCTCTCTGGCTGCTGGGGCTCAGTCAGTCCCCTGTGTGCAAGCGCCCCCCCTTCCCTTCAGTAGCAGGAGGCTGGCTGTTAGTGGAGCGGGGAGCAGGGCTGGGTGAATAACCCAAGCTGGTTTGGGAGGAGAAAAGCATGGGTCCTGTGCGTGTGTGTGACTCAGTGGCCAAGCAACAGAAGGGTCCTGGGCGGTTCTCACTTCAGATTTTGCTGGATCCAGGGCCCAACTGAGGCAGGGAACCTGGCCTCTTTGCACCTCTCAGTTTGGCCTCCAGCATCACCAGGGTACTCGGATCCCCCAGGGACACCCATGCAGTGTCCCCAGCACCCATGCCATTTCAGGAAGGCTCTAGGGACTGCTGAAGCGCCCACACTACACTGCAACCATCCCTGAGCCAGCTGTGGGGCCCGGGAGGCACCTGTGGGTGATGAGCCCTGGGCCACACGGTTCTCGGGGAGCTGCGGGGGCCGCTCCCCTCACATCTGCTGCTGGCAGCCCCCATGGGTGGCACTGCACCTGCAGCCATGGGGCAGGCCTTGCCCAGCTGCGGGTGCGCACGCTGTTCGGGGGCCTGCTCCGAGAGGCTAACCCACGCTCTAACACCTATCCCGCAAAGCCTGACTTTCCTCCCAGGAAATTTGAATGAGGGCCCTTTAAGAAAGGAGACTGAGGGGCTGAGGAGGCGGCTCCATGTCCAGCCTGTGTGAGACCCTGTGCTCTGGCTCCAGCACTGCAGATGAGAGAAGTCTGGGCTGCCTGGACGTCCTGGGGAGAACCAAGCTCCCTAGAGGAGGTGGTGTGGGCACAGACAGGTGCAGAGCTGCAGAGCAGGAGGCCAGCCCCCAGGGGGGACTGGAGACTCATGGGGTGCAGGTGGACAAGTGTCTAAGACCCCAACTGATGGTTCCCCAAGAAGGTGGTCTGGGAGGAAGCATCCTGTGCCAGGGCCAGGCAAGGACGGAGGCTTTTTAGGAGACTCCACCCTGGCCCTTTTCTGTTCTGGCCCTCCTGCCATTTAGTGCCCACTGGGCTGGGCAGAGAGAAGTCCAGGGAGCCAGCTGACAGCCCCAGAGGCTGCTCGTCCAGATCTGGGGTAACGTGTGGAGCCCAGGGCTGTCAAGCTGACACCTTCCATTAATGCTGCAATGCATTTTTAATACATTCCATTTTTCTTTAATTTCAGATTGTATTGGCTCTGGTGGCCTCTCTTCATTATCGAGCTATGCGAGGTTAAGCAGTCAGAATAGTCTCCTGCAGAGCATGGTGGCCTCGTTATCACTTCCAAAGGCCCCTTCCCGGGAATCTAGGCTTTGTGTTTTGGTTTGAAGGCACACAGATGTGAAATCGCCACCTCTGGACCACACAGCCCATGTAGGTCACAGTCTTTTGACATCTCGCTTCCCCCCAGGGTGCCCTCAGTCTCCCACAGGGGACCTGGACTGGGAGATGGTGTCTAATGTTTCTGTCCCCAAATAGGACGGCTGTCATCTCCTGCCATGTCCTTTGCCTGCTCAGGTCGAGGGTCTCCCCATTCATCTAATGGGGATACTGGAGACCCGGACCGGTCTGACCTCTCACACCTTGCAGCCTGGATCCGATGGTCACGATGGCCTTTCCACAGGGCCTGGTGGGAGAAACAGAAGAAAACAGTTCTTCTCTTCCCAGAGGCTGCCGAGTCTTTGGGGGGTGCTTACCCCAGAGCAGAGTGGACCCTGCACAGGAGGGCTAGTCAGAGCTGGGAGGGCTGTGTTCCCAGGGGGCTGGGGCAAACCCAGGCTTCCTGGAGGAGGAGGACCCGGCCCTTTGCTTCACAGCCAACCTCTCCATCCAAATCGGACATGCACTGGCAAACAGGGTTTTTTCTTCCTAGTGTGGCTGCTCGACACAAGAAGGGAGAGGGAAGGGAGTGAATGAAAGGAAGAAGTGGGAGGAGGGAGGAAATCGCCCTGTGGGGGACATCTCTGCCCTAGGGGACGGTATCTGCCCCTTCTGGGCCTGGCCCACCCTGTCTCAGGGGACCTGGAGAAAGCTCCTTGTCAGCCCCGCTTCTCACTTCCCACGGGCTGCTGGGCGGCTCTTTCTGCACCCTCCCTCTCACAGAGTGGACCACAGGCGGGTGGCTTCACCGTCACCGGCGAGCTGGGTAGAAGGGAGACTCTCAGCCCCCTGCCTCCCATCCCGGGCTGCCCCACCCTGCAGTGTGGGGACCTGCCAGGGTTGGCGTGCGGGTCGCCCTCTGAGAAGTTCTGCCTAAGAGGCCAATGTCTGCTTTTGAGTCTGTGACAGAACTCCCAGTGGCTCCCTGTCACCTCCAGAGTATAGGCCACCGGGTCTGTCACGGAGGCTGTGGCATGGCCACTTCATCGTCCTTCACCTGGGCGCTGCCTTCCGAGGGTGGCTTGGCAGCAGGAGCAGCCACCATGTCACACCACCTGGCTGTCCAAGCAGGTGCTTCCTCCAGCTCCCTGGCTTCCCCACCTTCTGTCAGCCCCTGCCTGGAGCCATGGCCACGTCCCAGTTCATTCCCATAGCAGATGCTCTTGAGGCATGGGCCGTGCTAGCTTTGCCTCTGACCCCAGCCTCCTAGGGCCTGGCACAAGGTGGGTGCTGGGGGAAGAGCCCCTGGCCCAACACGTGGGTAAACAGAGGCCGTGCCATATCCTTGGGGGGAGGCAGCCCAGCTGGCAGTGGCAGGCCTAAAGGAAAGGCGCAACCGGCCTTCTGTGGCCCCCATGCTAGTTAGGAATAAACAGCTTCGCCATGAAAATGACCCAGGGACAGCGACAGGCTGCGGCTCATGGTGCAGATGAATGCAGTGCACCCAAGGTTGAAATTAGGGGAGAAATGCATTAACCTGGTGCCTGGAATTAAATCACAGTCACATCTCTGTTCAAATTAAGTCCCTCATTCATATTGTTCCGCGTCACACGGCAGGAGCGGCTGCCACGGACGCTCCTTTATTTATTTCCCTCTGTGTGAATTGTGAAGTGGCTGAAAGAACACAAAGGGCCTGCCCAGGGCCTCAGGGGCACCTCAGGCGGAGGCCCTCGGGGCTCCGTGGCTGCTGTGGCTTCCCTTCCACCCAGGGTCTCCACACACCAGGTGCAGAGAAGAAAAAAATCAAAGATGCAGAATGGTTTGTGGGACCCAAGCGTCCCCTCCAGATCTGAAATGCTTGCTTTCAGGACTTTTAGTGCTCCCCATATCCGCAATCCACCCGTATGGCATTAGCTGATGTGATGGCCTCCCTGTGCACTTGAACCCCCTGCCCCCGCCTGCTCCAGTTTCCAATGAGCCAATGGTCCATTGGAATGGTCTGCACTTCCCCAATCCCCAGCTGCTTCCCTCCCTTCCTTGTCAGTGGTCCACAGCTGTGGCCCCGCACTCCGTGTCCATCCACTGTACCTTCTGTTTGTGGTGACCCATCCTGAGAAGGTGCCACCTCTTAACACCTCCTGTGACTTGGAGCCCCTGCCTCCCTTTGACCCCCAGCTGGCTCCCTTCATAGGTGATTCATGTCTGGGGCTCAGCTCACGCTCCATGAGAAATCACAGAGGCCGCTCTGTGCACCCTGCCCAGCCTCGCACGGGAAAGGAGAGGTGTCCTCCATTCCAGCTCAGCCGCTGCCGCCTGGCCTCCTGGTCCTTCCGAGAGGCCCTGTGGCCAAGCCCTTCTGTCTTGGGCTGGGACAGATGAGGGTATGCTTGGTGATCACCATCTATGTGCCCACCTCCAGGCTGGTCCTATAGCTGGTACTACCATGATTGCTACTGCTGTCTCTACTGCCATTGCTACCACTATTCCTACTGCTGCTCCCACCATTACTGTCCCTTCCACTGCTGCCTCACTGTCCCCACTGCCCTTCCAGTGGTGGTAGAGTGCAAGAGGGAACAGGTGCAGGAATGGCAGCTGCTGCTAACAGGACGGTGGCTCCTGGGGTGCTCTCCCTGTTGGTGTTGGTAGTGATGGTCATAGTACGGTGACCAGCTCTTCCAAGATCTGCTGTGTAGGGTGGTATGAACAGAAACCTCTGTAGTGAAGAGAGGGTGGGATTTACTGCTTTTAGTTCTGAGCCTGCAGCATCTGGGTGGACGAAGTGATGGGAGACAACGAGTGTGGAATCAACACTGGGGAAGTGGAATGGAGGTGCAATATGTCAGCCTGTACTTGGATAGGAAAACCTTTTCTCCCTCATCATAAACAAACAGTAAAGTCTAAAGCCAGCAGACAGTTTAGAGATGCATAATACAACGGAGAGATGGCAGCTTGGAAGATGAATTGGGAAGGTCCAACATGGTCTAATGTGCTTTCAGGAGACAGAGTGAATTGGAGAGGAGAGATATTCGTGGAGATGATGGCTAAGAATATGCTAGAACCAAAGAAAGACATACATCTTCAGCCAAGAGAAGGTTGTTCCAAGCAGGATAGACATAACAAACCCACAGTAAGACATATCATAATGAAACTGCAACGTCAAAGAGCAACTTCTCTGAGCCAAGAGGGAAGAGAGGCAAAGGCAGGTTTCCGATGAGCCACAGGGGTGTTGGGAGACAGGAAATCAACGAAGTCAATTTGCCAAGGAAAATGACGTTTGAGTTAGAATTCTGTACAGAGCCAAATCATCAATCACGGAGGGCAAAACGAAGAAATGGGAGAGATTATTGGCCTCAGTCCCCATTGGAAAAATGAATGAGTGGAGGAGAAAAAACAGGTGGGAGGGAATAAAATTGAGAAAATGAAAGAGCGCATAGGTGGAGAAGAGGTATTTGTAAATGTAATTCTCTAGTAACTATTTTACGGGCTGGGATTTAGCTCAGTTGGTAGAGTGCTATGTTGCAGTCTCTGAGGTCCTGAGTTCAATTCCCAGCACCACAAAAATGGGAGAAGGACCTGGCAATCCACTCCCAAGGCAATCCTGAAAGAGTCAGCCATTGAAAACCCTATGAGGGTCACTAAGAATTGGATACCGACTCGATGGCACCTAACAACAACAACAACAACAGTAACTATTTTAAAAGCCCTCTGATTTCCTGTGCTTTAAAGGAAGGTAAAATAAAGCTGACATATAATTAATGAGGAGAGAGTGTGTTTAATGGTTGGTGAAATTGTGGGAAGCTCTCAATGGTCATCAGTAGGACAGAAATTCTGAATAATTGGTATTTTTTCTGAAGTACTCTTAGTTAACTACATGTGTTATAATTTTAAATAACCACTAAGATGCTTAAGATATAATTTATCTCCCCAAAACCTGCTGAAAAGTATCAATCCAATAGAAGCCAAGAAAGAAGATGAGGTGCTGAATGCCCCTCCCCTCCCCGGTTCATAGGCTGAAGCCCGCTTTCCCAGGGTGATGGTGTTAAGCGGGGCCTGTGGGAGGCGGTCAGGCCCTGAGGGTGGAGCCCTCTGGATGTGATTAGCACGCCTGTAAGAAAGGGCAGGTCGGACTTTGCCTCTCTCTGCTCTCTGCCCTCTGCCGCCTGAGAGCACAAGCAGGGACCACCTGCGAGCCAGGAAACCAGCTCTCACCAGGAACTGACTCTGTTACTCCTTGACCTCGGGCTTCCCAATCTTCAGGAAGAGGAGAGAGAAGGTTTGCTGTGCACGCCACCGGGTCAGTGCTGTTTGTCATGGCAGCCCCAGCAGACTAAGACAGAATAAAAACTAAAGGGTGGAAATAAAGGATGAAGGAGAGTGAGGTCAAAATAAGACAGAAATAGGTTCGATGTAACAACAATGAGTTTCAATAAATGTATGTGTTAAAATAGATTATGAAACGGGGTTATAATGGCATCTTATGCATGCGGGTAGAAAGGATACAGTAAAAGCATAGATTGCTAGTTATAAGGAAACTATTCTAGCAGTATCCATGTCAGGTGGGACTGAATTCAGGAGCTCTGGTGCTTGGTCCCCAGAAGCAGCTCCACTTGCGTCAGGAAAAGGCTCACAGACGGGATTGCGCTGTGATTTGGCACTTCACGGTGGGCTGTAATGTGTGCTGTAAGAAAGGGAAAAATGCAGACAGTGGGAATAGCTAAAATTGTGGTTATTTGAAAATGACACGCTTGTCTACCTAGACAACCCAGGGATGTGTAGACAAATTATTAGAGCTGAGAAGAGAATCTGGCAGCAGTCCTGGGTACAGCGATCAACGTATGAAAAGGCAGTAGTTGAGTATAGAACAAGCACTTAAAAAATCAATGATGCTCCCATGTACCATCAGTAGCAAATAAGGAACATAATAGAGAAAAATAATCCCACTCACATCAGCAACACAAATTATATGGTCCCTAAAAATAAATGTAATCAAGGTTGCACAAGAATTTTATGATGAAAAATTACAAATTTACAAAATTTATTTGCTGCATATAATAAAATATCTGAATAAATGGAGAGACTTTCATGGATGAGTTGACATAGTGCTGTAAATATGACACTTCTCCCCAATTAATTAATAAATTCAGTGGTATCTTAGTCAAAATTGCAACTGTATTGTCAGTGAAAATGTGCAAATCCAATCCAATGGATGTATGGGGGAGTAAAAGAATAAAATAATTTTGAAGAAAAGGTTTTTGGAAGAGACTTGCGTACTGGAAGCCCAGAAGTGTTATGAAGACAAAGTAAATAAATACACTGGGCCATGCTTGTATAAGAAATTACAAAGGGACCAATGAAGCACAAATAAAACCCAGAAGTGCTCTGACACAGAATGTGGGGTGTGTGGGAATTTGATGAACTGTAGAGGTGGTGTACAAATCAGTGAAGACTCGATGGATGGCTTAATATGAGGACTTTCCATCAGAGAAAAAATTTAATTAGATTTTTTTCTCTCACTCTATTTAATATAATGAATTCCACATGATTAAAGACAAAAAGATGAGGATTTTAAAGAAGCTTTTAAAACTTCTCAGAAGAGTTATATAATATTTTCGTTATAACCTAAGCATAAGAAATGATTTCTTAGACTAGATACAAAGAGAATAGCTCAAGCGAAAGAATGCAAAGACAACAAAGGAAAAAGTTTAGAATCCCCCACCCAAATTTCCAGACGCAGAAGAAATGTAGTCCTAGGAGAGGAACAATTTGCAGTCCAGACAGCAAACTACTAGTGCCCAGAATATATGAATAATGTTTACCCATCAATAAGAGAAAAACTCGTACAATAGAAAAATGGGCAAAGGATACACACTTCAATCCACTAAAGAGGATTCCAAAGGCGCCAATGGCAAGGAAAGGTGTCAAGACTGACTGCCAACAGGGAAAAGTAAGTTAAACAATAGACACCACTTCACACTCGTCACAGAAGCAAAACCAATATATCTAAGGCCACAAAACGCTGATGAGCATGAGGAGGCTGGGCACAGCAGGAAGCTAGACACTGTTTCAGCACCACGGACAGCAGCCTGTCTGCCCAGCAGGAGAGACCATGGCGCCTCTGGCCCACCAGTTCCACTCCCTCCCTTCACACCCAGCAAGCCCCTGTCATCACAGGCGTCATATAACACCCCTCTCCTACGCTGAAATGAAAGCCATAGGCAGTGTTTCCTAACTGGCTCATCTTGCTCTAAAAAAAAATCAGCACAATGCCCCATGTAGAATACAGAGCAGGAAAAATAGGAGAGCAACCTATAGTAAAACAATTTGTAAGTCAGTCCTGGCTACATGGGAGGTACAGTGTAGGTGTCTTCTTTTCTTTTCTTTTTTTAAATAATGAGTCAGTTTATGTTTGAAACATGTAGCTGCGTGGCGTCTCCACTTTCCTTTCCATATGATGTTTTGAAATGAGACTAAATAGAAACACTAGCATGTGTGTGTGTAGGCACGGTTAGTCCACTCTGTGTGCCAGCTAACATAGATACTTTCTAGTGTGCCTAGACGAGAGAATTCTGTTCGGAGATGATGTTTATCTAGAGTCGTACAAGGCCCTGAAGGCTGATGTGGTGGTACCACCCAGATCTCATGAGGACTGCCCATCAGTGACATGACTGTCTCAACAGTAAATGGCTATCGATAAAGTTCTGAGCCAAAGACAGTTCATTCTGACCTCTACTTATGGAGAAGCTGCATCTCTGGAAAATTCAGCCTTCATGGTGGTTGTTGTTAGGTGCCTGCAAGTTGGATCTGATTCATAGTGACCCTAAGTACAACAGAATGGAACACTACCCAACACTGTGCTGTGCACACAATCCTTTTCTTTTTGAGCCCAAAGCTGCAGCCACTATGTTTCTTCTCATTTTAAGTCCTGCCACAACAGCATAGGACATCTCAGGAGGTTTACGCCATTCCCATCATTAACGCTGACTCTACTTTGAGGAGGCAAGTCTTCCCCAGTCATTTATTGAATGCCTGCCAGCCGGGGGGGCTCATTTTCCAGAACTGTATTTGACAGTGCTTCTCTGCTAGTCATAGCATTTCCAGTGGCTGATTGTTTCAGGAATGGGCTGCTGGGTCCTTCTCCCTAGTCTGTCTTAGGCTGGAGGCTCAGCTGAAACCTGTCCACCACAGTGACCCTGCTGGTATCTGAGATACTGGTGGCATAGCTTTCAGCATCATAGCAATCCACGAGCCCCAATAGCACAATAAGTTGACAGACGTGTCAGGACATTTATGTTTGGATTATATCAAATCCATACAAAAATGTCTTTACATATATGTGGCTTAGTCCGTTTTGTGTTTCTATACTGGAACATTGTACACTGAATACTTTATGAAGAAAAGGTTTTTTTGGTTCATGATCCTGATGGCTAGAAGGTCCAAACAACATGGTCCTGGCCCCTGGGGAGGACCCTGGCTGCATTACATGGTAGAGAAGTGGGAAGCGAGCTGGCCGCATGCAGAAGGGGCCAACGCATAGGTTGGCCTTGCTTTTTAACAGCCCACTCTTGTTAGAACTAATCCAGTCCTGCAAGACATGATCAACTCCTGTGACACAGCATGGGTCTGCTCCTGAGGGTGGAGCCCCAGTCATCACCCCCTCCCCTGGTCTCCTCTTCTAAAAACCTTCAACCCCCACACCATACTGGGGGCCAAAGTTCCAGCACATGGACCTCTGGGGACAAACTACACCCAGGCCCTGGTGGTGTGTCACACAGGGAGAGCGGCTTTCCCACAGGAACACTCAGATGAGCCTCCTGGGTTGTGTGAGACTCGGGCGGTTCTTCCACGCATTATAGGCTGACTAGCACCCCCAGCCTCCACCTGCTATTTGACAGTGTTGCCAGGGGAAGTGCCACTAGTGTGAACACTCCACACAAGTAGATGTTGGCAGGGACAGAGACACCTGCTGGTCCCCGGGGCCTCAGAGGAAAGCCTCAGGCACACAGCCCAGGAGCTATGCACCAGGTGGCTCAGGGTGGTGTTTGCAATGATGGAAAATAACAAGGTGGGCCAGAATATCAAACAGTCCCTAAAATAGGCAAATTCAGGGCCCTTCTACTTCTGGTAATGGTGGGCTCAGTGAATGTGATCAATTTTTCTGCTAAACCTGCATGAAATATCAAAACAACTTCTTAAATGCATTGAACAAGGAGGCAAAAGAGAACCCAAACTGACCTACACAAATTCCGTCAAGTAACTTGTATTAAGATGCAACAGCAATTGCTTTTGCAATGAAGGAAGGATGGTCCCTTCAGCAAATAGTGCCAGAACAACGGGGCATCCATATGCAAAATTGTGTCTTGACCCATACCTCACATGTTACACAGAGTGAACTTAGAGTGGATCACAGTCCCGAGAGTGAAATGTGAGCCTGAAGTTCTAGAAGAAACCATAGGAGAAAATTTTTGTGACCTTGAGTTAGACCAGTAGAGAACAAATTACAGCCAATGAGCCAAATCCAGTGCCTGTTTTCATATAGCCTGTTTTCATATAGCCCCTGAGCTAAGAATGGCTTTGTATTTTTAAAGACACACACACACACACACACACACACACACACACACACACAGTCCCCTCCTAAAACAAAACAGAACAAAACCCAAGAATATGCAATGAGACAGATGTCATATGTGGTCCACAAAGACTAAAATATGAATTTTCTGGTCCTTTACAGAAATAGTTTGACAATCCCCTTTTTTGGCAAAGTTTAATTTGATGAGACACCAAAAGTATACTGCGCAAAAGTGAAACCTTGATAAGTTAGATTTTATCACATCTCAAGCTCTTGCTTTATGAAAGACACTACCGAGAGAATGTAAAGAATTCTCATTGCTTTTGGGAGAAAATATTTGCAAATCATCACATATCTGACAGACAACTTACATGTAGGATACATAAGGAATTACTATAACTTAATAAGAAGAAAAAGGGCTGGGGTTTAGCTCAGTTGGTAGAGTGCTGCTCTGCACTCTCTGAGGACCCAGGTTCCAACCCCCGGATCCTAAAAATGAGAAAAGGATGCGGCAATCCACTCCCGAAGCAATCCTGAAACAATCAGCCGATGAAAACCCTATGAGGGTCACCGTGAGTCAGACTCGACTCGAAGGCACCTAACAACAACAACAAGAAGAAGAAAACCAATAAGTCATTTAAAAATTGAGCAAGAGGTCTGAATAGACATTTTACCTAAGGAAATATTCAGGTGACAAGCAGATGAAAATATACTCCTCTGTCTTCTCTTCCTGTCTCTCTTTATATCTTCCTATTTCCCTCTTTCTCTCTCTCTCTCTCTCTCTCTATATATATATATATGTGTGTGTGTGTGTGTGTATGTATATATATATATATATATACATATATATATACGTATATATATACATATATATATACATATATATACATATATATATATATACATACACACACACACGTTGTTGTTGTTAGGTGCCTTTGAATTATGTCTGACTCATAGCAAACCTCATAGGGTTTTCAATGGCTAATTGTTTTGGGATTGTTTCAGATGTGGGCTGCCATGTCATTCTTCCATTTTTGCAGTGCTGGGGATCAAGCCTGGGTCTTCACAGACTGTAGAGCAGCACTCTACCAACTGAGCTAAACCCCAGCCCCATATGTACATAGGCATATATCTATATCTATATCTATATCTATATCTATATCTATATATGATATTGTCATGGATGCATATATACCCATGTATGACAATACTAACTGTTGGCAGACCAACTGGAAGCCTCAGACATTGTGGAAAATGCACAATGATGTAGTCTGTCATTTTCTTCAGAAGCCAAACATGTATTTACCATATGGTATTTTTTTCCCAAGAGAAACACAAACTTATATTCCCACTAAAATCTGAGTGTGAATATTTATTGAAATCACAAAACTCTGGAACCTACTCAGATATTTTCATCCGGGGAGGAGGTAAACACACTGTGCACCACGCATACCATGGAATAGTCCTCAATGTAAGGGAAGAGGCTACCGCTGTCCACCGAGACACGGTGCGGAGTGGAGAAGCAGACTCTGGGTGGTGTGCCCTCTAGAATATATAACACCTGAGAAAGGGCAGAGTGATGGGTTAGGGAAAAGGTCAGTGGCTGCCTAGTGCTGGGGCTGGAGGCAGGGGTTGATTGCAAAGAGGCAGGACCAGGGGCATTGAGGGTGGGGAACAGAATGCTCTGTATTCTGATGGTGATGATGGATAGGTTGAGTCTGGAGATTTGTCAAAACCCGGATCACCTGCGTGCCACGAAGAGTGAGTGATATTGTGTGTAAAATAAAAATAAATTCAAGGAAACCACAGTGCAAGTGCTCAAATCCTTAGCCTACCCGCTCTGCTTAGAGGACTACAGAATCTTACCGAATCTAGGAAAGAGAGGTGCAGACAGGACCGCTTGAGTGCGTGCCCTGCAGCGCTGTTGGTCACAGCAAACACCGCACACAAATCCAAGTGCCAGGTGTCTGTTGGACTCAACTCTGAGGCTACCACAAGATGGGAATGGACTCCGTATGCAATGAATGCATGGATGAATTTCAACAGTGAATTTTAGTGCAAAAGTAAGTTGTCGGCTACATATAGCAGAACTGTAGTCGGAACCTGATGGGAAGTTTCCTTCGTTGTTGTTTGAGACAGGATCTCACCGTGCAGCCAGGCTGGCTTCAAGGTCACGATCCCTTGTGTCTGACTCCTGGGTGTGGGGATCACAGGCAGGCACCACACCTGGCCATATATCCTGATGTATGATCAATCCTAGTGATGTTTTAAACTCCCAATGCCAACGCCACATATTCTTCGTTGGAACACAGATCATAGCGTAAATAAAAAGACAAGGGCTGGAAGGCAGGCCCTACAGGACAGAGTAATTTTTCTCTGTGACCCAGGAAAAAAAAGAAGACTTAATTTTATCAAAATTGTTAATTTCACTTATGTTTCAAAAATGTGGAGCAAAACAGACAAAATGTTAATTTGTATAGGGCACTGCCTAGAGAGGCAGTTTGCCCCAGGGCCTATCTAGGCCCACTTGGAGGTCTGAGGCTTGTTCCCCATGCAGTAACCTTTGCCCTACATCTGGGAACTCCTGGGTGGCAAGCTTCTAAAGATGGCGCTGGCATCCAATCCCTTTCCTCAGACCCCTCGACACTGATTGGCTGTTTCCAAACCACTGAACAGCTCCTGATTGGACCGTTCAGAAACCACCCCTGATTGGCCACTTTTACAAACCCAAATTTGCATACTCCCCTGATTGGCCAAGACCCATATGGGGTGACTGCCTCTGATTGGTCCCTGGCTAGCCCCTGAAGAGGATATAAGGGGCAGTTGGGGTCCATTCCATCGACGAGGACAGATGAAGCAATAAAGAGCTGTTGGAGCAGAGCACTTGGAGTCGGCGTCTTCACTGGGAAGAAAGAAGCAAGGAGCCACCATGGACATAAACCTCTGAACTGGCCTTTCTCAAGGCTTCTCAGAGCAGCCTCGGGCATAAGCCTCCTTTCCAGGTGGTGCAGTTCTCCGGTACTCGGCTAGCCCTCACCAGAGAGTGGGTCCTTGGTGGCTGGTTCCTGCTCTCGGCCGGAGCAAGTCCAGCAGCAGGGCAATGTCCCACATTTTGGATGGGTAGATGCACTTTTCTTTTTTTTAATTCAATGCAAAAAACAAAAAATTTGTAAGGCAGATTGCTGATTGGCCTTTAACCCCTTCCTGTGGACACAGAGCTGGTTTCCCTGTCTCAGCCCTGTGTTGCCCTCTGTGCCCCGCTCTGGGGCACTGGGTTGGGATGTGGTGAACTGTGTTCTGTGGCCTCCTTGCCATCTGACTTGCCTTGTTTCTGCCTGTGGGAGACAGGCTGGCAGGGGTGGGAGGTGGGGCCTCGTCACCATGTTCCAGGCGCCTTCGGTGCCACCCCAGCACTTACCCAGTGGCTGATGTCAGCCTCCAGCCTTCTCCGTCGGACAGGCAGCAGGGCCAAGGGCTGACCATTTCCCCCTCCAGCTCCGGGAAGAGCGTCCCTGCGAGACCCCAACGCCAGCCCCGTAGGAGGCTCCTCTGAGCTCCTAGGTTCTGCAAGCGTCACCGCGCCAAGAAAGGGTGCTGCTTCCTGAAAGCATCCTGCACTGGGTCACTGCCCTGCACCTCAACCTCCAACACCCAGGCAGCCAAGCCCAGGGGCAGCTTCCAGTGGTTTCCAGGCATGAGCCTGGCTGATGTCTGCTGGGCACCTTCCTCTGAGGGGCTCTGATCAGGTCCTGTCCCACAGATACGTTCAATGTGCCCCTTGTGCTTCCGTGAGCTCAGCACCTTCCCACGAGCCCAGATTCCGCTTATCTCTTCTGTGCCTGTAGCTCCACGGAGCCACATGCTGCAGTGTCCACAGAATCTACTTTGGCGAAAATGCACCTGCCTGGGGAGAGCAAGGTTGGCAGGGGCACATCAGGAAAATCACAGTTCCTTCCTTCTAGGAGCTGAGACCGGCCGTACCATGAAAACAGTAGACAGAGGAACCCATCCCACCATGGACAGGAAATGGAGGGGGGTGCATTTGATTGGCCCACAGAAAGGCCTTTCATCCTTCTCCGATGGGAAGACCCAAGTGTAACCCAAAGGGGACTTTCTGGGCCACTGAAGCCTACGCCAGGCCAGTGCAATGGGACAGGAGGAGAGAAGGACGCTCTAGCACGTGAAAGACAGAGGCCTGACCCAGTAGAACCCACCTGGAGAAACTCACACAGTGCGGCCAGCCTGAAGAATGGGGCTGGGAGGGAATTGGGGGGGCTACTGGAACTCACACTGCTGGGACTGGCTACGGTCAGTGCTGCTGGACAGCCACCAAGGAGCTCTGAGCAGGGGAGCCTGAGATGGTGATTCTGGGAAGCCGTGCCCACAAGGCAGCTTAGCACACTGGGCGTGAAGACTAAGGGACCCATGGGGCCATGAATGTTCCTGTGTGGTGCTCCAGCTCAGGTGGACTTCTTGGGAAGAGACTACCGAGCTACTGTCCAAAGTCCCAGCAAGTCCCCCCAAGCCTTGCAGACTCTTCCCCCTGAACTGCTTTAAACACCTCACTCTGCTCTGTTTCCCACCTCAGCAGCCCGTGCCATCATTGGCTTTGATGGTGGCAACAGCTGTGATGCCCAAGTTGGTCTAACCTCTGCTCTCCACCCTCTCCACTCTCAATTGGTCTAACCTCTGCTCTCCACCCTCTCTACTCTCAGCCCATTGGCACTAAATATAAGCTGGAGCGCTTGTGCTCTGCAATAGTCATGGAGTCCCATCCCAGCCTGCTCTCCCGTCACCTCGTCCTCCATGTTCTGCCTTGCTTTGTACCCATGGGTCTCCACCCTGTTCCCTGCCTGCTCTAAACTCTGTCCCATCCCTGGGTGTTTAAAGAATCTGAGGATCTTCATCAATGTGCTGCCCCACCAAAACTCCCTGGCTAAGTCCTCCCTTCTCGGAGATCCTCACTTATGTGTCATCTTCAAGGCCCTCATTCCCTGGCCCAGGCAGGGCCCCTCATTTTCTTTCTTATCAGAAATCACATCTTCCCTCAAAGAATGACCTGAGTTTGTTCTTTCAACAAACTCAACATTCATTAGAAATACTTAGAGGATTAAGTAGATGGGAACCAGCTCAGTTTATTAAAGGTTATCTATGGAAAGCTCAGGCCTACAGCTAAGCAGAGTTGCACCCGGTTAGTCCTTGGATGGGAGACCACCTGGGAACATCAGGTGCTGTAGGCTTGGGAGAAGGACCTGGTAACCCACTCCCAAAAATCAATCAGCCATTGGAAGCCCTATGAATAGCAAAGAAGCACTGACAATAGTGTTTCATCTATTGTACATAAAGTTGCTATGAGCCAGACACTGACTCAATGGCACCTTATAGCATCAACGGAAAACTTACATTTTACATTAATATTAGCTAACATCATAATTAATGGTGAAAGAATGAAAACTAATGCAATTGCCCTGGTTTCAAGAAGAAGGCAAGGGTTTCCAATTGGAGCACTGCTAGACAGCATGGTACTAGAAAGTTTAGCCAGTGAAATAAGACAAGAAAATGAAATAAAAGGCATACAGGTTGGAAAGGAAGAAATGAATTACCTATTTGCAGGTAACATAATGTTGTATGTAGAAAATCTCAAGGAACCTACAACACAAAGCTCCTAGAAATAGAAAGTGTGTTTAGCAAGGTTTCAGGATATAAAATCAACACACAAAAATGAATTGTACTTCTAAATACTAGCAGCGGATATTTAGAAATCAAAATTTGAGATGCCAATTATAATCACTCCAAAAAAATAAATTGATCGAAATATGACAAAATATGTGGAGAATTAATTTCATGAAAGAAAATATGCAACACTGATGAAAAAAATCAAAGAAGCTCTAAATCAATGGAGAGATATCCCATGCTCATGGACTGGAAGGCTCAACACAATGATGGTGTCAATTCTTTCCAAATTAATATACGGACCTAATGAAATTTGTATCAAGTTTTTAGCATGATTTTTATAGATATAAATAAGGTTATTTTAAAGTTCATATAGAAAGGCAAATAAACTACAATAGATAAAACAATTTTGAGAAGGAAGAATAAACCAGGAAAAATTAGTCTACCTGATTTCAAAATTTATTACATAGATTTCAAGATTTATTACAATACTGCAGGATGGGTAGAGAGAGAGAGACACATAGATCAATGAAACAGAGCAGAGAATCCAGAAATAGACTCTCAAAAATATGACCAAAAGTCATATGGAAGAAATGGATATCCACAGTCCAAAAAGAAAAAATAATGGAAAAGAACAAAAAGAAAAAGAAATTCAATCTAACCTTCAATTTTATATAAAAATTAACTCAAAATGGACCACAGATTTAAATTTAAAACTATAAAGCTTTTAAAAGATAACATAGGAGAAAATCTTTAAGTTGTATGGCTTGATGAAGAGTTCTTAGATCTGACATCAAAAACATGATCCATAAAAGAAAAAAACGATAATTTGGACCTGAGTAATAAAAAGCTTTTGTTATATAAAAGATTCTGTTAAGAGGATGAAAAGACAGACTATGGACTGGGAAAAATATTTGCAAACCACATAGTTAATAAAGGACTGGATTTAGCTCAGTGGGTAGAGTGCTGTGCTGCAGTCTCTGAGGTCCCGAGTTCAATTCCCAGCACCGCAAAAATGGGAGAAGGACCTGACAATCCACTCCCAAGGCAATCCCGAAACAGCCAACCATTGAAAACCCTATGAGGGTCGCTATGAGTTGGATACCGACTCGACGGCACTTAACAACAACAACAACAACAACAATCTAGAATATATTTAAAGTTTTCAA
This sequence comes from Pedetes capensis, assembly GCA_007922755.1. NCBI lineage: Eukaryota > Metazoa > Chordata > Mammalia > Rodentia > Pedetidae > Pedetes > Pedetes capensis. Next base: position 17,186 of record VMDO01006605.1, read on the forward strand.
AAGTCAACGTTAAGGAAACAAAAAATAATTTGGAAAATGGGTAAAAGACTTAAGAGGCATTACTGAAGAGAATATAAAGGTGGCAAATAAGCACGTGAAGAGATGTTCAGCATCACTAGTTGTTGTTGTTGTTGTTGTTGTTGGATGCTGTCAAGTTGGATCTGACCTAGCAACCCTATGTACCATGGAATGAACCCCTCTCTCACACTCTGCAATGCACGTGATCCTTTTTATGTTTAACCCCATTGTTGCAGCCCAGTACAGATTGCACTAGTCACTGGGAAACACAAATTTAAGCCACAGTGAGAACTCATTATACATCTAAGAGAATAGCTAAGATTATATATATAATATCAAATTGCAGGTGAAGACGTGGGGAAACCAGAGATAGTACAGATATTTTAGAATATAGCTTGGCATTCTCTTTTTTAAAAAGTCAAATATTTACCATACGACCCAGCAATTGCATCTGTAGGCATCTGTCCCACCAAAATAAAACCTGATGTCCACATACACACTTGGGCCAGTTTACTTATAGCAGTTTTGTGTCTAATAGCCAGAAACTAGAAACAACCAAAATGAGCTTCCCTAAGTGAATGGCTAACCAGATTAGTCCACCCATACCATGGAATACTATCCCGAATACGGGTACACACAATGACTTGGATGGATCCCAGTTGGTGTGCCAAGTGACAGCCAGCAAACCTGGAAAGGTCACATGCTGCATGAATCCTTGAATCCGACATTCCTGACATGACAAAATCATAGCAATGGAAAGCAGGTTAGCGGTTGCCAGGGGTGACAGGTGGCTCTGAAGGGTCGCACGGGGTCTCCACACTGTGAGTCCATTCTGCCAATGGTTACACGAGCCTACATATCATCACATGTCACAGCACTCAGCACATCTTGTCCAATGTCAAATTCCTGGTCTTGACAGTGAATTGTGTGTCTTTATTGTACTGGGCACACGGTGATATGAGACCCCTTGGGAGCTGGGCGGAGGGAACAGAAGACCTCTTCAACTTCCTGTGGCTCTACAGTGATTTCCAAATCATTTATAGAAAAAATTAAGAGGCAGTGTAAGAAGCACCTTTCCCTCTTCACAGGGGTGTCCCGTCTTTTTCCTCCTCCTCTCCCATGAAGGCTTCGGACTTGGGGGGGGTCTCTATTTTTTCAGCCTGCCAGGAGGTTGGGGGCATCTCTGCCTAGAACTTCAAGAACAGGGTTTGCGCCGGGCACGGCGGTGCACACCTATAATCCCAGCGGCTCAGGAGGAGGAGGCAGGAGGATTGCAAGTTCGAGACCAGGGGTAGTCTGTGTAATTTAGCAAGACCCTGTCTCAAAAGGTAAGAAAATGGGCTGAGGGTGCAGCTCAGTAGTCCAGCACTTGCAGAGCATGCAAGCGCAAGGACCTGGGTTCAACCCCCAGTACTGGAAAAAAAAAAAAGAAAAAGAAAAGAACAGGGTTTGCTGGGAACTGGGACCCTTCTCCCTTAGCTCATGGGTCCTGTCTGTGGAGTGGGATAAAGAGGAGGTGCGGGGCTCACACTTGTAATTCCAAAGACTCAGGAGGTAGAGGCAGGAGGATCGCAAGTTCAAGGCCAGAGGCAGCCTGCATAATTTAGCAAGGCCTTGTCTCAGAATAAGAAGTTAAAGCTAGGCTGGGAGCGTGGCTCTGTGGCAGAGCGCTTGCAAAAGTGTGTGAGGTTCTGGGTTCAAAGAGGAGCATCGGTGGGTACGACAGGCGTCAGACGTGGGCTATTCCTAAAGTCTGGGCCTTCCCCACAGAGCTCGGTGCTGAGGGCCAGGCTGTGGCCTCCGGAAGCCTCAGGCCCAGGCCTCTGCAGGAAGCCAAAGGACAGCTGCCTGCATTTTAAGACGGGAGGACAGCGGAGGACGGCCCTTCTCCTTTCAGGAGATGCAGGCCCCCTCCCGGCATAGAGGTGAGACGCCCGCCTGTGTCCCCAAGGCCCCAGAAATGGCAGAGACATGAGTGGGAGGCTGGTGACAGCCCCAGCCTTTTGGAGAGCGGAGAGGCCAGCCGGACAGCTGGAGGCCTCCCTCCGAGAACTTTCATAATTAGAAGCGAAATCAAAGCAAGTCTCGGTCCAGCAATGGCTCAGACAGGCCTATTTTTAAATCCTCTCATGCCAGGGCCTGTCAGATGGTGATCGTGATTAAACAGGGGTACGTGCTCGGGGACGCACGCCCGTGTGCGCTCCCAATTTTCCTCTGAAGACTTCTTGCCTTCTCCCTGAGCCGCGCATCTCACAGGACTTCTGATAGCCCTCGCGGTGACCACGGCGGACTTGCAGCTTGTGATGCATCACTAGGACATTTTCCCTGGAGACGGTGGCCCTGTGGCTCCCGAGAGGGAGGTCCCAGGAAGCCCGGGTCACAGAGGAGCTGCGATCTGGAGTTGTGACCCGGAGCTTCTGGGAGTGGAGGTGTATTGGGGCAGACCCCCGCGTCCGGCCTTGGGCTGTACTGCTGGGCATGGGGCGTCTCCTGGGATCAGGCTGGAGACACAGCGAGGAGGGGGAGCCGGCCAGGCTTCTCCCCTGCAGGTCGGCCGACGGTCCTGACACCAACGTGGGTTCGCAGCCTCCAGCTGACGCTGTTTCCCACCCAGAGCACCCAGAAGGTCCCAAAGAAGGGCCTCAGTTTCCCTCTCTGTGATTCAGTGGCCTCCCAGCGTCACCAGTGCAAGTCGCCATCTTTAGCCTACAGCCTGTCTGTCATCACCTTGGGGGCCACCCTGGGCCCTTGTGTGTTGACTTGGACGGCTCAGAACGCAGCCACCCGTCCTCTGCTGGGGTCCTGGCTCATCCGGACAGCACCTCCGCAGCACCACGCTCTTTCTCTGACCCCTTCATGCTTCCCAAGCCCTGGCCCTCTGTCCGGTGTCCAGAGCCTGCTGCAATAGGCCCCTGTACTTGAACTCGCTTCCCTGATGGCCTGCCTCTGCCCCCTGCCTCACAGCAGCAGGGCGCCGGCCCAGCCAGGAACAGGGATTGCCTTGTACGTGGTGGGGTGGGGTGCCATTGTCTGTCACGGACTCCAGGCCAGAGGAAAGCTGAGTTCCAGGGCCCTGCCCCCGCTGGGGAGCTTGCTGAAAATGAGGGAAGCAGAGGAGATCTTGGCAGCTAAGAGACCAGGGCCCCTCTAGATGAGGGTAGCAACAGGCTTCCACGGGGTGGAGAGATGCATCTGACATCGTGGAGGCTTTGCTGCCCCCACTCCCCGCCTGCGATGGCCCAGCCACCTGACCTTCAGCTGCTGCAGGGACACCCGTGCCCTCTCTTTGAAGGGAGCTGGCAGAAGAGAGGCCTGAGAAGCGACTGACAGGCTCCCTGCCGAGGCCTATCAATTGTCCCGGTATGATTTCTTAATCAACTCACAAGTAATTAGCCAGCGTCCTCATTAGCACGCGGGGCTTTGTAAAAGTTGCAGGGAGGAGGCAGCTGCATTGGGCAAAATTCAAATTGGGTGATTTTTAATTACAGATGAACCTACCAGGAACAGATGCCTCGCCGGGTCCGCTGCGGGCTTATTCATTTTTCACCGAGTCTTGGAAATGAAAAGCCAAACGCTGTCACTCACCTTCCTGCTCATCCAGAGGGACAGAAAAGGACAAAGGAACCCAGGGCCGCGGGTGGGGCAGCCAGGCGTGGGGGGACCTGGAGAGGACCCCGCTGTGATTGTGAGGGAGGGTGTCAGGGTCCGTCCGGTAGCCACAGCGGATCCCCAGAGCCTGGTGGCCATCATACGGCAGAATGTCCTCTCCCCCAGCTCTGCAGGCAGCGAGTCCCGGACCAAGGCCGACTTCGTGTCTAGTGAGGGCTGCGTCCGGGTTCGACCATGGCGCCTCCTGGCTGTGTCCTCACACTGAGGAGAGAGAAGGGCCATCACGTGGGCCCCCGGGAGGTCCCACTCTCATGAGCCGGTCACCTCCCAAAGCTCTACCTCCTAAGGTCATCGCCTTGGGGCTGAGGATTGCAGCACGTGAATTTTGGGGACACACACATCTGGCTTACACTGGAGGGGGACACGGAGATGGCTGGCAGAGCCCAGGGCGTGGCATGTGGTCACTCAGCTGTGTGCAGGCGCGCGCGCGCGTTTGTGTGTGTGTGTGTGTGTGTGTGTGTGCGTGCGCGCGAGTCTGAGAGAGGACAAGGGCCTGGGGGAGTGGGGCTGGGCGTGCATCCGTGCTGGGTTCCCTGATGTCTGGCCACTGAAGTCACCCTGATCAGGGAATGGCAGCCGCATGAGCAAGCAGGCAAGGTGGGAAACAGCGTCAGCTGGAGGCTGCGAACCCACGTTGGTGTTAGGACCGCCAGCCGCCCTGTAGGTGAGAAACCTGGTCGGCTCCCCCTCCTCGCTATGTCTCCAGCGCTGTTATTAAAACTTCATTTCTGCTACATAAGCAGACACCTCACAGGACCGAGGGCTGAGGAAGACAGCCCAGAAATTCAGATTTCCTACAAACCGACCAGGTTTCATCCAGTCCTCGCCAGACCCCCGACAGGGCCTTTCCATCTGGCCGAGCTGGGCCCTGAGGGTGGAAGAAGCAGCTGTCACAAGGCGCCTATGCTAGTGGGCAGTGGCAGGATGTCCTCTCAGGGCGCCCAGACAGAAAACATTGCCTGTACCCCCCTCGTCCATCCACAGGAGCAGTGGATGCTTGAGGGGTTCCTGTGTCTACGGCCCTCTGTCTCCAGCAGCCCTAGAGGAGAAGAGGCTCTGAGCAGGAGCCAGCTGTTGTCTGTGCCCACCAAGTCCCAGCTCAGCCACCAGGGAGCTGGCCAGCATGGCGGGGCCACCAGCATATGTGGGATTTCAATTAAAATGAAAATGACTTGAGATTAGATACACATCCACTTCCTCTGCTGTGCCTGCCCCACGGCCAGGCCACCATAGCCACATGTGGCCCGGCCACTGCCCTGGTCTATGTGGGTTCAGAACATGCCATCCGTTGTCCACGATCCTGCCAAGTGCTGCCCTGTAACAGGGCCGTGCAGCAAGAAGAGAATCTCCCACACTCTCCAGGCCTCACAGGCTCTGTCCCAGCCCCTTGGCGTCACTGCCACAGGACACAGGCCACCACAGGCAGGAGACGACCATGGAGGCAGCTGGGCCACAAGGACACTTGGTGTTCGAGGGCAGGTGCTGGGCTGGGCAGGCCCAGGGCTGACACAGGCGATCTCTGCTATGGACCAGGCACTCCCATGTGTCACAGAGTGGAAGACAGAGGAGGTGAACGAACAGCTTCTGAGCTAACGTTCACTTTCCTAGGCCACTGGTATGGTGAGAACGGCGTGGTCTCTGAAAAGCCTCCCCCACTCTTTCCTGCACTTTTGGGGATATAAAGGAGAAAACTGAGGCAGAAGCAGCCAAGGAGGAGGGTGGGTCTGAGGATAGTGGTCACGCAGTGGACCCCTGCAGCAGGGGCCAGGTTGGGGCATGTGGCAGGAATGTCTGGGTAATCCCACGGGAGGGGCACCCCAAAGAGGGGACACAGGTCATGGTGACAAAAGGTGAGACAGACACCCAGGAAACTCGATGGAACTCTTCTAGAAAGGAGAGGCAAGGAGCCTGTCCTGGACAGTGAGCAGCCACGGAGCGTGGACGCTCCCTCCATCCTGAACCTGAGCACCAGCTGGAGACAAGGTGCGGGGCCTTCATCAGAGGTGTGACAGAATACAGACAGTATCACCTTTGATCCTAGCAGGAAGGTTAGCCGAAGGAAGGGGCGGGGCTTAGGTGCCAATATCTTCATTTTGTAATGTGGGGAGCCAGGAGATGCCTCCGAACGTGGTGGGGAAGACATGCTGGGTCAGCACATGAGGGCAGGCCACAGGACCTAAACACTACCGTGGCAGATGAGGTAGTGGATAAGCAGATGCTAGTATTGCTATTATTGTCAGAAGCCAATTGGGGACATGGTAGAGTCACCAGAGACTGCAGAGATTATGAATAGCAGTATGGGAACCTCGTTTGAAATATAAAGATGATCACTAGAAGATTCAGCTAACATGGTTAAAGGGATCCCTGCAAGGTGAGGAAGGGGCTAGGCAGAGATGGTAGAGGGCCGGTGGTTTTGTCACCCACTCATCTCTTCCATTGGTACCTGTGGGGCGTGCGCCTCCCGGTCTGGCCCGGATGTTCAAACAGGCGCCGCCACGCACACAGATATTCAACACAATTCACTCGGGCCCCTTGGGTGAGGGGTGTGGACTCCTGCATCCCTCAGGTCACTGGCGGGGATGGGAAAAAGGAAAAGCCTTGGGTGCTTTCGCCTTCCAGGGACAAACACCCGTGTTGGTGGTCTCCGTGGTCACGAGGAGAGAGTTCTAGCTTTGCTGGTGATCAGACAGAGAGCGTGAGTTCTTTCCTTATTGATGGTCGTGGCAGGAGAGCGTTCTTTCCTCACTGAAGGTCCAGGTGAGAGAGTGGAGAGAGCTGTTTCCTCATTGGTGGTCAAAGGTCTGGGCAAAAAAGGGTCAGGTTGAGTTGTGGCAGTGCAGCTCCTTATATAGCTCGCCCATGGAATGGCCTGGGCCAATCAGCTTTCAGTCCAATTGTCCAATCAGGTTAGGGGGATTTGTGAAGGGTTTTGTACAAGCATCCAACCAAGTTACTTTCATTTTCCCTAGATTTCTAATTTACAAACCAGATCTTCAAAAGCCGTTTTCCCAGTTTTGGGGTTTTTGCCAACTTCCTCCCAATTTCTCCCTACAGGTACCTATTTCACCAATGAGTGTACAGTAGCTATTCGATTATACACCCTTGCTAAAGTGCAGTGAGCAGTCTCTGCCTCACAGGCAGGTGGGAGCACACAGGGAAGGGTGTTCTGCCCAGGACACGTGGAGTTCTCTTGATTCACTTTGCTTGACCGTTGTTGTTGTTATTAGGTGCCATCGAGTCGTGTCCGACTCATAGCGACCCTCATAGGGTTTTCAATGGCAGATTGTTTTGGGATTGCCTTGGGAGTTGGTTGCCATGTCCTTCTCCCATTTTTGTGGTGCTGGGAATCAAACTCAGTACCTCAGAGACTGCAGAGTGGCGCTCTACCAACTGAATCAAATCCCAGCCCCTTGCTTGACCATAGGACCTCCTTTTTTTGGGACTGTCTCAGCTTAAGCCTGCTTTCCTGCTGCCCTTACCAGTTGCTTCCCCTTTTCTCCCTAAAGTCCTAGTTTGGACAACGAAGTATATGGTGCCCTAAGAAAAGTCACCATCCTAGCAGCCCCCACCTCCAGCTGTGGGCTGGGCCAGACTGTGAGAAGGAGGAGGTTTCCTGGCCTGGGAACTGGTGCAGAAAGTTGCAGGTCAGTTTGTCAGAGCGATGCTGTCCCTAGGCTACAGGCTTGGCCCAGGCACATGGCCCATTTAAATGGATGGACCCTGAGGGAAGGCTTGGGAGGGCTCCCACCCTCTGAGGAAGGACCCCCCCGAGCTGAGGGAATTGCACTAAGACAGGAGGCGTGAGTAGGACACTGGACAAGTGAGAAGGCCTGTGTAGAGCCTCTGGGTGCTGGCGTGAGGTTGGCCACGGGAACAGGCCACCCAGGTGAGCCTGCAGAGCAGCCAGTGGGCGGGAAACACTGAAGGTGGCCAGGGATGGGTGGAGAATAACGGCTGTGGGTTTCAGGTAAGCAGAGTTTGACATGTCCCAGCACCCGCTGACAAATTGAGTCATTACCCTATGTTTATTAAATCTCGCCATGCTCCAGACACCTTTTACAATGATGGATGCATATTTTCTTATGTAATTCTCCCAGCAACTCCAGGCTCCAACACCCCACCCTTTGAGTGAACTGAGGCAGAGAGCAGTTAAGTCTCTTAGCCCAAGGTCACAGCTAATGGGAGGTGACGTGGGAGGTGGAGTCCACAGTCCGTGGCAGGGCTCCTCTGTGGTGGTGGGGTGCTCCACCCCTTCCCCACTGGACCTAGTCTCTGCTCTTCTCCAGCTACTGGGCCCCAGTGGCTGACCCCATGAACAGAGTCCACTAGACTCCTGTGGCCCTGGCTTCTGGGTGCGCTTGACCACTGGCAGACTGGGAGGCAGGAGGGCCACGTGCAGGGTGGCTAGTCTCCTCCCCTACTCTCTGTGGTGTGCAGGCTCCTCTCCTGGACCTCATGGCTCTCACGTGCTGGTGCCTCATCCCTCGCTGGCCCCTCCAGTCTCTGAGTGAGTGCAGTTCCCTGCCGGCACTCTCTGTTGGCTTCCCCTGGGGAGCCCTCACGCTTGCATACAGTCCTTGCAGTGGTAACCTGCATGACCTGCCATCTGCTTCCCGGTCGGACCGGGTCTGCAGCAGAGCTCAGAGGTACAAATTCGAGAGTCATTGGCATACATATGGTCATTGACACTGCAAGTGTGGAGAGATTCCCCAAGGAGAGCTTGTGAGGGGACAAGGGCTGCCCACCAGGTCCCCGTGGATGGCAGCGTGGGCAAGCCGGGGATTGCAAGCCTCCCAGAGGGCAGAGAAGGTACTGGAAAGGTGGGGACAGGAGTGTGCGAGAGCAGGAAGGGCAAGAGTCTGGACACCCACGCCAGCTGCCGGGCTGAGGCCTGGGAGTCTCCGGAGTCGTCCACACTGAGGCCCAGAGATGCCAGCAGATTTCATGGTGGGACTGGGTGGAGGCCGGTCCCCATGGGCAGGGAGCAGGAAGGAGGTGACGACGCGACAGGTAGAGGGTCTCCAGAAGATCCTAACTATGGAAAGGAGGAAGGATGAGGACCTGGAGAGAAGGCGGGAAGGGAGGAACCTGCTGGGTCTTCCTTCTGCCCCCCGGCACCACTCTGTGCTCCCCGCTGCGGCTCTGCTGGGCACCTTGTGGCCTGGACCACAGGTGTGGTCACCGGCAGCTTCTGTTTGATGTGGACAGGAGGGAGATGGAGAGAGGAAGAGGGCCAAGGCTGAGGCCACGGTGTCCTGCCTGGCTCCATCTAGACTGTAGCCCCAGCAGGCACCTCCGCCTTCATCCCACATCTTCCCCAGAATGGCTCCCCCAGTGCAGAGGACCTCAGGGAAGGACAGGGACAGGGAAGAGGCAGAGGAACTGTCCTTGGGTCTCCTGCGAGGTGGGGGCAGGGCCAGCATGGGGCCGATGGGAGGCATCAGTCAGAGTAGGAGACTCCAGCTCTGGAGTGCGGGACCCTGATGACGAGGTGGGGGTGGGAAATGGGATGACCCATCAATACCAGAGGAAATAGAAACTCGCATGTGCTCTGTGCCCAGGGCCTCGAGCTCAGCCACAGGGGCCAGTTGAGATTGGGAACTGGTGGCCCACACCCTCAAAGTGACCATGAAGATTGAGTACTGGTGGCGGAGGCAGGAGGATCGCAAGTTCCAGACCAGAAGCAGTCTGTGTAACTTGGCGAGACCCTGTCTCAAAAAATAAAAAAAAAAATGGGCTGAGGGTGCAGCTCAGTGGTCCAGCACTTGCAGAGCATGCAAGCGCGAGGCCCTGGGTTCAACCCCCAGTACCGCAAAAAAAGAAAAAAAGATTGAGAACTGGGAGGCGCAAGGCCTTGGACAGGCCGGCCAGGAGAGCAAAGCCAGGAGGGAGCTGGAGCAGCAGCTCCAGGGACACAGGACAACAGGAAGGCAGGCCTCGGGGCTCAGTGCCGTGGTGCCTCTTCTGCAGTCCCGTCAACGGCAAGTGTCCTGGCTGTGGCAGAGGCAGCCCTGGCGGGAACTGACACCCAACCCGGGAGCTGCGAGGTCCCCCACCCTTCTGAGAGCCCCCTCGAGGCTGGCAGCTGGGCCCGCGTCAGCACTGTGCTTTCAGCGTCTCTCCTGGGGAGCCCCGGGGCGGCGAGTGCTCCTGCGTGGGGCCTCCTGACCTGTGAAGCCACTTGGCAGGGTGGTGGGAAGGGGCACTGAGGCCTGAGCCCACGGTGTGAAGCAAAGGGGACAAGGTGGGTGCAGTTTCCCCAGTCGACGTGCTTGCCGCATGGAAGCGAGCACCTCTCACCGCCAGCCGTGGCGCCTTCCGTGGCGTGTCAGCTCCTCCGACCAGACGCCCTGGCCTCTGCACTCCAGACTCAGGTCCCATCTGACACACAGTCAGCTGGCCTACCTTGGGGACATTTGGCCCCAGGGCTCTCAGCTCCCCTGGCCTGCAGCCACGGGGGCTCCCTGGGCTCTTGGTGGGACCCTCTCTCCTGTGTGGTCACCACTTCCCCAACAAGAGCCCATTGGGACAACCATAGCACATGGTGGGCTCACTATGCCGGCTCTGGTGTCCTCTGCATTTGTCCTCCCCGCCAAACCCAGGGGCTGGGGCCACGTCAGCTGGGATCCCCAGGAGCACAGCCCTGGCTGTCTCCAGTAGCCCCGTTAAGCCACAGAGGGTCAGGGATTCCAGCAGCTCTGATCCCCCCAGGCCCTGCCTCCCTCCAATTCAGAGCCCCATCCCAGCTCCCAGGAGAACAGGGTGCAGGGTGGCTGGGCATCCTTGGGGCAGCCCTCCCACAAGCACATGCGGGCACATCTCTATAGTGGGTGGTGGCCCCCTAGATCACCACCCCTTCTTGCCCCTGCAAGTGAGGTGCCCACAGGCCGCCTTACCCTCCTGCCAGGGTTCCAAGGCAGGGCTCTCCTGGGCTTTCTCTCCCTCCCTTCCTCCTGGGTCTTTGGACCTCTGCAACTCGCCTGATCGAGATGACAAGAATAGATTTTCGCTGCAAATTGATTCTGATCCTTATCCAGTCTTTGGGGACCAATCCCACTTGACAGCTGCTGGTGCTGAACATCTTAGCTGCGGCTCTTTGATCTGCAGTGATTCCGCTAAACCCCTCCGCCTCGGTGGGGAGGCTGTTCCCATGCTGCTTTCCCTTCGGTCTCCGAGGCTTATCGCCTGGATCTGTTCACAAAACAGGGGCTGCGTGGCCCCGTGTGGGGGTCTCAGCCCCAGGAACCAGGGACATAGAGACAAATGGTCAGAAACAATACCTCTGCAGAAACAAAACCGGACGGTCCCAAGCTGGAAAGTGCCTGCCTAGGTGGATCCCCACCCCTGCCCCTCCCCATGCAGCTCCTTCAGCTCAGGGAATCTGAGGAGCCCTCGGTGAAGGACTGGAAGGGCTCTTCAGGGCTGCTAAAATGATTTAGTAGTAGCTACCTACCTATGGCTTGGATTTAGCTCAGTTGGTAGAGGGCTGTGCTGCAGTCTCTGAGGTCCCAAGTTCAATTCCCAGCACCACAAAAATGGAAGAGGGACCTGGCAATCCACTCCCAATGCAATCCTGAAACAACCAGCCATTGAAAACCCTATGAGGGTTGGTATGAGTCAGAGACTACTCGACGGCACCTAACAACAGCAACAATAACATATGCAGTGCTTTGCATTGAGTCTGATACCTGATCAGGGCTTAGTAAATGATGCTGCTGTTGTTAATTCAACAGATGCGGAGCAGGACCTGAGTTTCGGGAGGCCCTGCCCTGAGAGTCCAGGATAAAAACACACTGTACCCCTGCCTCTAAGGAATCCTGTGTCACTCAGGCTTCCAAGTAGCAACGATTTATTAAGCACATATATCAAGGATCATGCTCCCCCGAGAGAGAAAAGGACCTGTCCTTGCTCTCAGGAGAGAGGCAACAGTGGTCACATTCAAGGTAGGAGTCATCCTTGGGGGCTGCCCACAGTGACGAGGTCGCAGGACCCTGTGGAGAGGGAGCAGAGTGTGAAAAAGAGGAAGGGAGGCAGGCAGCGGAAGCAGGTGAGTGGCCCAGGTGTCTGGCAGGTGCGGCTCAGGGACGGCCGTGGAGGGAGGAGGATGAGCCCAAGGCTCAGTCATTGTCCTCCAGGCCTGGCGAGACCCACCCTGAGGCGGAGCCATGTGGGCACTGTGGCCCTGGGTGCTGTGAGATGGGCTTCGCCCCTCAGGAGGCTGTGAGCTTCGAGCCACATGTATTCAGGGAAGCAGAGGATGGCCAGGATGCTGATGACGTGGCACAGACGGCTGAGCCACAGGAAGTATCCGAAGGCCCAGCAGACACAGCCGGTTGTGGAGACAGGAAGCTCACAATAAGCACAGGCTTGCGGTGGGAGCGGGGACCGCTGCGGGTCACTCTGCCTGGCGTGTGCTGAGGTCTTCAGGGAGCCCTGACTGCTCCAGGCAGAGACACAAGGTGGAGGGCTGGGCAGGGTAGGTATCTGGGAGCCACCAGCCCAGAGGTGGGGTCCAGCTGTGCTAGAGCCGTGCTGCCAAGGGCCTGAGGACCAGCAGTGCTGGAGGGCAGCAGGATGGCGGTCAGAGGGAAGTAGAATGCTCCTGAAGGGGCCCAGAGGGGCGGAGCGCTGCCCTGAGGGGAGGACAGGACCACCTAGCGTCCACTACTCTCCCCTGGATAGCTGCGCAGCAGGAAGCATAGTTTTGAGTCTTCCCAAGGCATGGCTGGCTAAGAAACTCAGTGAAGAAAAGCAGAGCCACGTGGAGGTGTGGCAATGTGGGGGCGTGGCCTGTAGGGGGTGGGCCTGTAGGGGCGTGGCCTGTGAGCGTGATTGCAGAAGGGAAGAGTGCCCTGCTAGCAGAGGAATGGGGCCAAGGGCAAGCTCCTGGGCTAGTTTCTGGGACAGGAGAGACCTGGGTTTGTTAGAGACAGATGTCAAAAATATCAGGGAAAGCAAGGGACTTTAGATACACCAGGGAAGGAATGGATTCCTCAGCAGGTAAAATGACTAAGAGATGCTCAGGTAGGAGAAACACAGTGACCTTTCTTCGGGCAGAGTGGTAAGCTAAGTGGCTAGTTGAGCCTTTCCGGGTGCTTGCTCGCTCATACGTTAAGTCTTCTCAACGGCATTCAAGATTGAGCCGGCTCACAGGAATTTCAAAGAGCAGATGAAGGCGTGGTGTCACTGCCGGGAGCTTTGCCTCCATGACAGTTCCCCCCTGGGTGACCTTGTGCTGGGCTCTCAAGGTCTCCGGAATCAACCATGCCCAGGTCCACTCTGTAGGTGGGGTCTGTTGGTCCCCTCCCCCAACAATCCCTTCCTGCACCAAGTCATCTGCTAGGTGCCCCCGCCCCACGCTGGCACATCAAGGAAACCAGGTGCCTCAGCCCTGGCCCCAGCAGGAAGCATCTGAACAGGAGCAGCCGGTAGGGGGCCCTGAGCTGAATCCTCACCACCTAGGAGCGCTGGAAAACCTCAAGGTAAGAACGCAATTGAAGGGGCTGACGGAGTCCGTGATCCTGACAGGCAAATCCAACCCTCTCGAGGGGAACACCCCGTCTTCATCGGGAGTCAAGTTTCTTTAAAAATACATAATGAGAATAGGGAAATATTTAGAACTTGGGGGAAATGAAAATACTTCCAGGGAAAGCTTGAGAGATTCACTAAAGCAGCACTCAGGAGAAAAATGATAGCTGTAGGTTCCTCCGATCCTCTGTGAGGATGGAAGAGAGGCCAGAAATGAAGGACTTAGGCACACATCATTAGGAGCTGGGGGGAGACAAGCAAAGTAAACCCAAATGGAGACTAAGAGAATTGTGAAATTAGTAATAAAGAGAAAATAAGCTAATGAAATCGGGGAGAAACAGAGCTGGTGTTTTGAAAAACATTCATAAAAATGACAATGAGATTGGTCCATGCAAAGAAAGAGACTGGGCACAGAGAGGCAGCTAAGGAGGGGGTGGGGCATACAGCTGCAGGTGCAGGGAGGCAGTCAGCCGTGAGGGGCAGCAGAGCAGGCGAAACAGCCTATGAGTGGACTCGTGTAGGTCCATGGCACGTGGACAACAGAGTGTCCTGGGCAGCATTGTTTATCAAGGCCAACCAGCACCTCCCCCAAGCCATCCAAGCAAAATGAACAAATATCGGGGTCAACCTGAGCTAGAGACGCTCCCTCACAAAACTTACGCATCCCGTGCACTAACACGTCCCCGGGGATCCTCCGTGCTGACCTCACAAACGTGACCCGAGTGACGAAGGCAAGTCCCGAAAGGACTTAAGGCTGCTTCCGTTTATACAAAGCTCAAAAGTGGGCAAGACTCAGCAATGTGCAGTTAAAGGGGATGGACAGAGAAAGGAAAACTTCAAGCACCCGGCAAAGTGAGGGACACTCCACACCAGAGGCGTGGCTGCCGGGAGCCCTGGGGGTGGGCCGCACCCTACTTTCTGACCTCCCCGTGGCCCCGGGGACACTCGTGTCACCATGGTCACATAAATGTGTGAGTATGTGTGTTCCATACATATTCTGGGGATAGGATGCATTTATAACCATTAATTAAAGAAGAGCACGGCCTTGAACATTCTAGAAAAAGCCTTTAGAAAGGAATTAACTTAAACCAGAAGAGCATGCTGGAAAATTGGCATCCTTAGCTCATGCAAGAAGCCTGGGCTTTCTGCAAATCAGGGGCAGAAAACCAGAAGAGGAAAATGAGCCAAGACGAAAAGACAATAGAAGCTGACGGGGGAGACAAGCAAAGGTGGCTGGAAAACAGAAATGCAATCACAGCTGTAAATGTACGTGGGGCGGTGGGGGAGAGGGGATCGGCAGGAAATCAAATCAGCAGCGACCTTGAGACGCTGCCTCGCAATTTAAGAGAAAATTATAAATACCTGAATCTTAAGTGAGGAGTTTTTGCTAGCGTAGCCAGAGAACAGAAACCCAAACTTTGGGAGCACAGGAACGTTTCTCAGGAAGGAGCCCGATAACCTGGCCCAGGAGCAATCATCAAAAAGAGTAGAAGGAAACGCTGCCCCACAGCAAGGGAACAGAGCGGGAAGGTCAAAGGACTTGTCCTTCCCAAACATAATCAGAGGAGCTGCCACGGGCGTGACAGCTACTGTTCTATTTATGTGATTTCAAGAATGACTATGTCACTTTTTAGCATTCTGTCAGGGCAAAGAATTATACTACAAAGGAACAAAAATAACATCAGCCTCCGATTTCTCATCTGCAGTAATAAACGCAAGCTGACACGGAGCGAGGTGTGCAGGTATCGGAGGGAAATCTATTTTTTGGTTCAAGAAAGGTTTCCAAGGGAGATAAATGGAGGGTGATAGCCCAGAGATAAATTGGAGTAGCTGTTCTGGCTGGAAGGAGCAGGCTGGAAATCACCAAGGCAGGAACCGGGCTAGAGACCGTAAGCACATTGGGGTGTCCACTAGCCCGCAGGACTTTGAGATACTCCAGGGGACCGCATGGGTCAGGGGGCGGAGGAGCCATCAGACATATCCAGGAGGAAGAGGGCCAGGCTCAGGGCTGGGATCACGGGAAGCCTCTGAGGACTGTGGGAAGCCATCAGACTGGAGTCAGTGGCGAGGCGAGGAAGAAGGACCGTGGCCACTCACAGAATCAGAGACACAGGATGGCAGGTGGTGTGTCTGATAAAATGGGGCGATGCCTTGGTTTGGGTGCATGGGCTTCCATGGCAGGATCCCCTGAAGTTGTGCCCTGTCTGCTGTTTCACCCCTGCACAACTGCTCCTGTGAGGCACATTGGGGCACCCACAGAAAATGCACATTCTCATTGCCCTGAGGTGTCCGAGGCCCTCAGAGAGCCCCAGCCCAGGCAGCTGACCTGGGCACGTGAGTCTTAGGGTGCCCTATGCCGCCAGAACAGGGCTGGAGCCGGCAGCTGGAGCACACGGGGCATCAACCTAGGTAACAGGTGGAGGGGACTCTGAGGACATAGGGGTCGTAGGGAGTGAGCTCGAGTCTGTAAACCAGAGGCACACTTGCCATGGTGAACCATGGCGCCATAGTCACACCCAGGAGGCCGGGACAGCAGAGGGCCACGGAGGGACAGGGAAGGACTGCACACCTTGTCCTGAGACAATCACCCTTGGCCACAGGACTGATGATGGGGGCACCAGTCCAATGAGAATGGCCGCTGCTGGGCAGATGTCCCTGCAGAGGTGCCAGGCTTGGCTTGTGGACACCTTTGCGATCACTGCTGCTATCGGGCAAATCCCATAAGGGGCCCCACAGGGAGACCCTCACTTCACTTTATCAGGCTGCCATGCAGGGGAGTCTGTGCTGGTGCTGACAATTGTCACGGCCCCATGCCGCCTTGCTGCACCCTCCAGCCACTGAGAGGAGCCTGAGCACCTGGCCCACAGGGTTCCCATGGGCACACAGGTCCCTCTGCCCTCCACCCCGAGGCTAGAGGAGCCTTGAGCCCAGACCCCAGACCTCTCTTTGGAGGACAGGAAGGAGCTCATGTTGGCACCCAGGGGTCACTGAGAGTGGCGTGACAGTCAGACTGGGCCCGGTGCCCACTGTCACCCCAGCTGCATGGGCTGGACTAGGCCAGAGGCCAGGCAGTGTGAGGGGTACCTGGAGCCACGTGGGTTCTCCCTTCCCAGGTACAGGTGTCATCCCGCCCAGATGTGTCCTGTATCCCCTGAAGCCCAGGGCACATGTCAGGGACAGTGGACCTGAGTAGGCCTGGGTCCCTCCCCCACCAACTGCACAAGCCATCCACATGGGGACAATCCATGGGGTCTCCTTGCCCACCACCAATAACCCTGTTCCTGTTAGCTTCCTGTGGCTCCCACCTGCCTTCTGTGGCTCCCACCTGCCTCCTGTGGTTCCCACCTGCTTCCCGTGGCTCTCATCTGCTTCCCATAGCTTCCACATTCTTCCTATGGCTCCCAGCTCCTTCCTGTGGCTCTCACCTGCCTCTTGTGTCTTCCATCTGCCTCATGTGGCTCTCTGCTGACTCCCGTGGCTCCCACCTGCCTTCTGTGGCTCCCACTTGCTTCCTGTGGCCCCCACTTGCCACCCATGGCTTCCACCTGTCTCCCATGGCTTCCACATTCTTTCCACAGCTCCCAGCTCCCTCCAGTGGCTCCCACCTGCCTCCCGTGGCTCTCACCTGCCTCTGTGGCTTCCATCTGCCTCCCGTGGCTCTCTCCTGCTTCCTGTGGCTCCTGTGGCTCCCACCTGCCCTGGTGACTCCCACGGCTCCCCCCTTTCTGGCTGACTTCCCCACTTCCCTCTTCATCTTGGCAGCAGCAGACAGAACCCACAGGAGGGGTCAAGGGCCAGGCAGGAAAGCTCTGCTCATGGACCACCTGGCTGGCGCTCAGTACCGTGTCTGCCTGGCTGGATTTTATCCAGCCTGTGTCGTCAACACTCCCAACCTTTCCCAGGGTCCAGAGGTCACAGCTGGACCAATTAATTTGAACTCATCCGCTCCGCCATTAATAACTTCCCGGCACAGAGCCCCTCGCCGTGTCAGCCGTCTGTCTTCACTGGGAGGCTGACGGATTGACAACAGTTTATTGTGCTTTATTGTGGTTTTTTTTTTTGCCTGCCCTGCCAGGTGGAGTGGGGAAAGGAGCCCCAGTTTCCCCGGGGAGATAATTAAAGCCCTTTGGCTCTGTACCAGCTTTGAGGAGGTTAATGGTCCGAGTGAGCTGGATTAGCAGAGCAGGAGGAAGCCCCAGCCGTGACCACGGCTGGCCACGTGAGTGGGTGCACCCCGGAGGACTCCAGGCGTGGATCCCTAGACATCCCTGGGCTTCCGTGGAAACCGAGGACGGCAGCTCCCTTTCCTCCATGACTCACTGTTTGCCTCTGCCAGAGGGGACAATAGGGACATTTACATATTTTAAAGGTCAGAGTGAAGGCTGAGCGTGCACCACACCAGCTCTCTGCTGATCTATGCAGTGGACCAGGGGCTGGGCAGAGATGGCCATCAGTCACTCACAAGCTGCTCGAGAGTCACTGACTGAGGGGCAGCCCCGGGGGAGCCAGCCTGCAGGAGACCCCTGGCTCTCGGCACAGCCTCCCCGCCCAGTAACCAGAATGATGCTGGGAATGAGCGAGCCCCAGAGTCCCCTGGGAAGGAGCCGGCCTCACGTGGGGGCTGCACGCGTGTCCCCGGCTTTGGCCCCTGCTCTGGCCATCTGGGCTCTGAAGTGGAGTGACACAGTGCAGACCATAAGGTGGCTCAGAAAATGGCCTCCAGAGTTGCAAAGTTTGGCTCCTGATTTAATATAATGCAAAAAACAAAACAAAACAAAAAACCACAACAAAATAAAACGCACGGTACTCCAGCATCCTACTACATAAACATTGCGGTATTACTCACCTTTCATTCATACCAGGACCCACTGCCCTAAGGGGCGGAATTGAATAAGGTCAGAATATCATTAAAGATTTTGTTTTTTCTACATGCAGACCTTAGGCTCAGCCCTTGCCCAAATTTCTTCCTCCTAAAAACCCTTCAGGATGATCTAATTTATTTGCTTAAAATTGTTATTTAATTTCTCTGCACAGACACACGCGTCTGCATGTTTTGCTGAGACGTGAGCACGTGCCCGCATCTGGTGCAGCCTGTTCTCTCTTCGCTTCCTTCTTTGTGCAGCTGCCCCAGCCCTGCCTTCGCCTCTGAACCCCAGAGGAGGCGGCTTACTCCTCTAAATGATGATTTATGCTGCGCGGGGCGTCGAGGACCCGGCAGTTACGCTGGCTTCCACCTGCCTAACCTCGTTTGATGCTCTTGAGGCTCCTGCTGGAAGGCAGAGCAGGACTTCAATGCAGACTCCGCAGAAGGTAAAGGGGGCGCGTGGGGGGAAATGGCTCCCCTAGGTTCTGCCAGCAGCTTCCAGGGCTGCGGGCCTCTCTCAGCCGGCACCTACAACAGAGCACTGCCTGCCAGTGGCGCTTAGCGCCTTCTGGGGGCTCTTGGCCCTCCTCCAAGTGAGTTTGGGCAAAATCTTAATGTCTAGTCCTCCCCCCGCCCCAGGCTCCTGGGATAGCTGTGCAGGCAGGCTGGGAGGGGCCTCACAGCACCCGGAAACCGCCTGGCACAGGAAGGCATAAATCTCAGCCCTGTGCTCTGATTTCAGTCTGTGGTGAGGGGCAGGATGGAGCCTGCTGATCTTGCTGTGCCCTGTGGCACAATGTCCCACGATTGAAAGGTATTTGAATGCTGCTCGATTCAGAGCAGAGGGCGAGGGGAAGTGGCTTGGCCAGTTGATGGCTGGGCAAGCTGGGCGTCTGCGGCAGCCCTTTCTCTCTCTCAGCATCCTCTCTATCCCTTGCCTGCTCAGGAATTGCTGGAGTGAGTTCTAAGGAAGAAGGAGGGGACAGCTGGAGCCCGCACCCCTATCTCACATGCCCCGGCCCCCCGAGCGTGGCCCAGCAGGGCCGGAGGGACAGGCCTAGCTGGGCCTCTGACTTGCGGTGATGAGTCTGGTCCCTGGTAGCAGAGGGGGCAGCAGGGGGTCTTGCAGACCCTTCTTGGTCTGAGGACAGGAGTGACATCAGCCATGTGGCCTCCACACCTATAGTCAGGCCCAGGCTCCTGGTCCATCTAGATGAGCTGGCACTGCAATGAGAACCACAGGCAAATTTCTCCTCTGGGAGTGGGTGACCCCTCAAAGCCAGGACACAAAGGCCAGCCTTCCAGGGCCAGGCTGACCTTCCACAAGCAGGGCCACGCCCAGGTCACACACCACGCCAGCCATGTGCGCAAGGAGAGCCAGGGCCAGGGAGGGTGGCGAGTGTCCACGGAGATGGAGCACTACTATGGATGCCCCAGGAACGCCTACCCCTGTGCCATGGTCCCTGGAGATCAGCAGCTTGCTCAGGGGCAGGCAGTTGGCGCTGGCTCCCGGCTGGGACCCCTCCCCCTCCTGGGTCTCATCCTGCCTCACGGGGAAGCAGAAGAAGCCTAGAGGCCAGGCCGCCAGATCCAAGGGCTGGGGACAGCCCCTGCCTCCTCGTGAGGGAGTGGCCCCAGCATGGGGCAAAGGGCAAAGGATGTGGGAACAGGGATGGGATGAGTACTGGGGCCATCTTGGCTGTAAACTCTAACATGCGTCTAAACCCTGGTTCTGCACAGTGTCGTTGTGATGGGTGGCAGGGGGCACCCCCAGGGCTTGTTGGAAGTGCAGAGTCTCAGGTCCCAGCCAGACCTGCAGCCTTCACTCTAACGCCTGGTGACTCCTGATCACATCCAGACCTAGAGGTGCCACAGCCCGATATCTCTCACCCCGACAGACACTCCTCCCACTTCCCCCATCCCAGCGCTAGTTGCAGACCCTGGGTCCTCTTCCTCGGAGGCAGTAGAAGCGATGATGGCCTCTCCTCAGAGGAAGTGAGGGTCCTGACTGCCCCGCCCCGCGCTGCGCCACACCAAGGCCTGGGCAGAAGCATGTGCCCAGCCTCGTGCACGGGCTCACACGGTCCTGGCTGCACCCTGACATCCCCTTGTCTTTCTCTGGGGGAGGCACAACCCCCAACCCCCTGCCCCAGAAAAGGTTCTGGGGCACTTCCCATCAGACCAGCCAACTGCCAAAGAGAGACTCCAAAGGGATGCTGGGAAAGACCATTTGGCCTCCGTGCCTTTCCCATCTTCGCAAGGCTGGCTTATCGGCGACGTGGATTCGCCCCACACCCGCCCTGGCCACAGGTGAGGAGTGGCTTCACCACACCAGGCAGAGGCGATGGACATGCAAAGCCCCTTGGGGTCCTCATTTTCTCAATGAGGGCCTATTTTTGCGGTGATAGGATGGAACCCAGGGCCTCATGCATGCTAGGCAAGCACTCTACCGCTGAGCTGTACCCCCAGCAGCTGGATGGGGTCTTTGATGGGAGTGCTTTGGCAAATAGGCCACTACGACCCCCAGAAGCCAAGCCAATTATCAGCAGGACCCTCCTTCCTGGCCCAGCCCAGCTAATGCACTCAGACAGGTGCCTGACTGGCTCCGTGACACACATCTGACTCCGCATAGGGCACGTGGACCTCCAGTCCCACGGCCCCACAGTGGCCACATGGTAGCCTCTATCTTTGCAGCAGCCACCCTACAGCAGCCCCTTCCACCTGTGAGTCCTTACAAGGACATCTTTGGACTGGCAGGTTTGAGGGCGCTGTGGCTCAGTATTTGAGGAAGTAGGGGGGGGTGTCCCACAGTGGATTGGAGCCTGGATACAAGGAGGTAACCCTGGACTTGGCTCCCACAGAGCCTGCTCCCACGGGCTCCGGAGCGTAAGACGCCGTGCCCCACCACGTTCCGAACACCCGCGTGGCGCCCTAGCACATTCCATCACGGCCAGGCGTGTGCGCAACATTTAGATTCTTTCTTTGGAAGCCATAGCTTCCAGATCCAATCAGCATCGGAGCAAAGGTTATTTTAAACTCTGCAGTTAAAACTGACACGATGATATATTGGTCTGATGATTTCTCTTATGAAATTACCTCTGAGATATTACGTCTCATTCTGGGAAGCGCCTTCCAGCTCCTCTCCCCCCTTGAACTTCAGCGTTTCCTCTGCAGACGGCCATGCACCTGTCCACCATTCTGGAAGTTTCTCAACGGGCCTCTCACCCCAGCTGATGGGGTCAGGGTGGCGGTGGGGTGGAGGTGATGGCGACAGCCTTGGACCCCTGAAGGGCTGCTGGCTTGCTGTCAGAGGACGCGCATGCCTTGGTTGCTCAGAAGCACAGCCCAGCCCCTCCCTGCCACCCCCTTCTTCCGGGTGCCTGTGCGTTGTGGAGGCCCCAGCTCGCTGCTTATCAGCGCATCCCACACGTCAGATTTCTCTCCCCAGAGGCAGTTCAGGCTCATGCTGGAAAACCCCCCAGGGCTTTCTGTGAGCAGCGCGAAGGATTCGGGGGTGAGGAAGTTGCAGGCGCTCTGTGGGTGTCACTGCAGAGCTCCTAATTAAAGCCCAGTCAAGTCCCCGAGATGGAGCCAGGCAGGCTGGGAGCGGGCAGGGACGAACCCGATGGGCCCTCTGGGGTGAAGCCTGAGCCATGAGGGGAGGGCCTCAGAGTGGCCCAGACTTGTGGCTGCCCAGCCACTGGCCCTGGCCACAGATGCTCTGACTCGGGCCCCTGCCCAGTCCCTGCTTTCTCAGGAAGCTGCCACCCACCCCACATCCCCGGGTCCTGCCCCGTCCAGCATGGAGATGTGGGTCTGTGGGCCAGGTCACTGCAGCCTCTTCCGACCATGGTGATGGGGCAGAAGTCCCCAGGCCTGGCCGGGCCTGCTTGGCTCCCACGCCTCTGAGCCCATGGCCCAGCCAGCCTCCCAGCCCCTCCTTGGCAGGTAATGGTGGAGGCCTGTGTCCCTTCACCACAGGGTGAGTCACATGGGCTTCCTGGCGTCCTGAGCGCCAGGCCACGTGGAGTAAGATGACGTGGTGACGCTCTGAGAAATCGGCTC
Source organism: Pedetes capensis (assembly GCA_007922755.1). Classification (NCBI taxonomy): domain Eukaryota; kingdom Metazoa; phylum Chordata; class Mammalia; order Rodentia; family Pedetidae; genus Pedetes; species Pedetes capensis. The sequence continues at coordinate 39,330 of VMDO01006605.1, forward strand.
CCCCAAGCATCCGAGGCACCGGGACGAGGGGAGCCTGGAATGCTGTGGTGCAGATGCACGCCCGCCTTCCTGGAGGAGGGGTGGGGAGCAGCCCTGGAGCCCCGCAGCCCCACACCCTGCCTGAGCCCTCTATGGCCGAAACTCCTCCTCTCAGGGCTCCTGCCTCATCCCTCACCCTGCGAAGAGCCGCACGCCTGTCTCTAGCAGGGCTCAGCTGGGGTCTCACACGGGGAGAAGGTGGTGGACAGAGGTCAGCATGGCAGATGCTGAGGGTGGCCATTGAGCCTTCTGCCTCTCTGAGCTCCGATGCTCTGGGCTCGGGGGTGCAGTCCAGGGGAGTTGGGGAAGGACAGGAATGGGGCGGCTCCTGCCCCCAAAGGTTCTCCCATGGTTCCACCTCGGCCTGCAGGGGCAGCAGAGGAGGGGCCAGGACTCCAAGGCACAGCCTGGCTCCAGGATCCTCCCTTCCCCTCTGACCCCCACCTTCCCCTCACCTGCCCATCTGCTCTCCCGCCCTGGGCTGCTGACTGTGGGCCAATTGTTCTCAGCAGCAGCCCTGAGCTCCACCCACCAAGGCCTGACCACAGCCTGCCAGATGGGACAGCCCTGTGTCCCCAGACCCTGCCCGAGGTCTCCTGGGGCTGAAATCACCCCACCGAGATGCTGGGGCACCCCTATGTTCACTGTGCCAGCAGACACTTGCCAACACCAGGCAAAGGCCCCGAGGGTAAAGGCAGCAAAACCACGCCCTCTCTTGGTTCCGAGACCTGTCCTGGGCCACGGAATCCATAACTCCCTTGACGCTCACAGCAGCCTTCAAGGTGGGAATCGCTGTTGTCCCCGCTTCACAGGCTCAAGAACTGAAGCCTGGATCAATTTTCGTATGCTGCACAGTCGCCACTCAGCTTCCAGCCTCACCCTCAGAAGTCTGGCTTCGCTGAGGCCAGGAAGACCCCGGAAACTCGCCTGGACAGCCAGCCCCTGGGCAGCCACTGTGCTGCCTTCACGAGGACCCCCAGCCGCCCCTTGGCCCCTCTGCCCCTGGTGGACGCTCCATCCTTACACAACTTCAACAGACGTTCCCGCGAGCTCTGTGGTTCCACTGTCTCTGGTGGCAGCTTTATAAATGGAAGGAAAATCCATGCCAGTTAATTGCAGCTTCTGCAGAACTGGAGTTAGCAGCGGCACCCTTGAAACCAGCTTATTATCGATCAGAAACGCGACAGACCCGCGTCCACAGCCAGCCCCTGTGCCACAGCCTTTGTCACACGACGGCTGGCATCTCTGCGTCGTTTTTCAGCTGATAATTCCTTAAAGACTGAGACAATAGTCATTTAATACCGTTTGCTCAAGTGAACAGTTCCCCAAGCAAATAATAATAATAAAAAAATGTCCCCGAGAAGCCAATTAGACGCCGTAGCTTGTACCAAGCGACGGCCTGTTTAATAGACGCCCTTTTTACGAGCGCAGCTGTGTCACCCAGATGAGGAATGGAGCCCCCCCTCTCGCTACTGATATGTAAATAAATGCAGGCGATTGCATGGGTAATGGCTCTCTTCCATCAATGGGTCTAGAAACCCGGTAGGAACACTTCAGATAAAGGAGCAATTTGTGGAGGAGATTTTTCTAAAGAGAATGAGGGATGGTGGACGGAGAGAGGAAAAGACAGGGACCTTCCAGGGTCAAGAAATGTGACTGAGCCCGAGGGAAAGCCAGCTCTCCACGGGGAGGCAAATGCCATCGCTGGCTTCTCTTGCAAAGACTCTAGCGCAGGGGCAGGAGCCTCGATGATTCTCAGAGCACGCACAACTCATCAGGATCTCGTAACTACTGGGACCTCTGCCCCCGAGGGCCATATCTGCACAGTGTTCTGTGCACAGGTCCAAGTGGCTCAGGGACTCCCGAAGTCCAGCCCTCAGTCAAGATCCCAAAGGATGCCGGGCGGAGTGGCACACACCTGTAATCCCAGCGGCTTGGGAGGTGGAGGCGTGAGGATCGCAAGTTCAAGACCAGAGGCAGTCTACGTAACTTAGCGAGACCCTGTCTCAAAAAAATAAGTGAAAAAAATGGGCTGAGGGTGCAGCTCAGTGGTCCAGCATTTGCAGAGCATGCAGGTGCAAGGCCCTGGGTTCAACCTCCAGTACCACAAAAAAAAAAAAAAATCACAAAGGACTTCTGGGCCAGGGGCTCCACCAGGTTTCTTCCTCCCATGGGGACGTGTGGTTGTCTGGAGGCCTGTGTGGGTGTCACGATGAGGGAAGAGAGGAGCTGCAGCATCTCCGGGGCAGAGGGCAGGGTTACTGCTCATTATCCCACAGCCCTGCTGCCTCCAGCCACAGGGAGCTATCCAACCCAGAGGACAGGGCTGAGCCCGAGCCGCCTGCTGGGGGAGGGGCTGCCACGAATGGAGCTTCTAACCACCTTGCGTTTGTAGGTGGGGAAACTGAGGTCCAGAGCAGGCAGGGGCTTTTGCCTACACCCCCTTCATGGTGGAGAAGAGGCCCAGATATGAGCCCAGCCAGCCTCCCAGCCCCTCCTTGGCAGGTAATGGTAGAGACCCCTGGTGTCCTGTGCTGGGGACTGTGAGGCCTTAGTCACTTTGGCTATGAAGAAGAGGGGCCAGCTTGCTGCTTTCAGAACGTCCACCAAATGCCCTCCCTCTTCAGTGGGGCTTTGCCTGGGTTTCCCCACGTGGAAGAAAGATAGGCCAGTGCTTCATTCTGTCCTGCCCACGGGACTGGCTACGGCTGGTCCACTAGACCACAAGCTCCACTAGAATACAACATGGCCGCCCGGAACAGAGAGGGCTGGTCACCTCGGGCAGCCAGGAAGTCTCCACCAGGAAAGGGACATCCCCAGGGACCAGGGGGATGGTGGGGTCAACAGAAGAAGGGGCGAGAAATAGGAAGGTTGGAGGCTTGCGTGCCAGCAGGGAGTTAGGGCAGGAGGAGGGAAAGAGAAGGCGCGTGGGGGAGGACTGTCCACAGGGCAGCTGCTGGGGACAACTGTCACTCCAGCTCCCTCTGAGGCTGTGGGAAGGGCTCGACAGAAGGGGTCAGGGTGCATAGGCAGCCTTGGAGTGAGATATTCCACTGCCACAGGGCTGTGGGCCGGTGCGCAGGGTCAGAAGGCCCTGTGCAGGGGCCGCTGTCTGCCCTCCCTGGGGTCTGACCATCCACTGACAGCCCATGCTCAGAGTCAAGGTCCTGGGGCCTACTGCCCACCTGGCCCTGCATGCTCTGTACCCAGCTCCTCCCTCCCACAGCCCCATACAGATCCTCCCATTCACCCCATCCCGCCTGGCTTCCTCCCTCAGTTTCCCCTACCATGAGGGGTGTCAGGCCAGGGCCTCCCCTGACCCAAGAGCCCAGCCCAGTAGCAGCCCACCAGGACTTGCCCGGCCCAAGCTCCTCCAATGGTCTCAGCAGTCCCATTGCGGGCTCCGGGCTCACACCCTCAGCTCTGGGCTGTTCTCTCAGCTGTCCTTTATTGGCTTTTCGGTGACAAAAGTCACCGCACTCGAGGATTCCAAAACCACAGGACTGTACAGGAAAAAGCAAGTTTCCTTTGCGTCCGGCCGTCAAGGTCACCGGTGGTGATAAACCGGCACGTACCCACCGCCTTATCGTCTTTCATCTTGGACAAGCACGGGGAAGGCACGTATGTATATATTTAGATGCCCGTATATTTAGATGCGTAATTGTGCAGTTTCCTTTTTTAGCCACACTGGCATCCCACAGCCTCGGTCCCCTGAGACTCGTGGCTCACATAGTAATCTGGGGAGGCCATCAGCCCGGGTCAGGGGCCCCTGCTGGGCCTCATCCATTTTAAAGGCTGCTTAATAGAAGCAGCCAAAGCCGGGCCCCAAGTGCATCTTTATCACCTCTGGGCAGGGAGCTCCTGTGAGGGGAGGGGGCCCACTCAGCTCCTACCGCACAACACGTGTGCAGGCATGAGGGTGGGAGCACCACAGGCCCAGGCACACATGCTCATGCACAGGTGGGCACAGACTGTCCAGTCTGGGGGCAGTGAGAGGACAGAATCCCTCCCTGCCTGCAAACCCCCTCTCTTCCGCAGCCACAGGACAGCGACCTGCGCCGTTGGGGACCCTGAGCACAGAGCCTCCCTGAGAAGGGGGAGGGGACCCAGGGCTCACTTCCTGATGTGGGGACTCGGACAGCTGTTTTCCCCTCTGTGAGCCTCGGTCCCTGTCTATCTGACAGCAGCCACGATGGCAAAACCCCAGGCCAGGTGGTTAAACAGCAGACATTCCCCACCTTACAGCGATGGTGACTGGTGTTCAAGACCAAGGTGTCCCAGGGCCAGCTCCTCCCGAGTCCCCACGAGGAAGTCCCTCTGTGTGCGTCTGTGTCCTCACCGCCTGCTGGGTCACAGTCGCTCAGGTGACCTCGTTTTTGTCTTAATCGCTTGGCAAAGCACCTGTCTCCTCAGGGACACTCCAAGGTGCTGGGTTTCAGGCCTCACCCATGTGGACCTGGGGACACAGTTTGGCCTGTGACGATGTCCCTACTTGGACAGATGGATGAGTCCTGTAGTGCCAACCTCTTTGCGGGGTCTCACAACACAAAGCAGGACTGGAGGTGCATGGCTTTCCAGGCTCGTTTCCTGAGGGGTGACACTGAGAACCATTAAATCCCCAGGAAATATTTTGTTCAGAAATGGGACCATAGCCGGGCGCAGTGGCGCACGCCTGTAATCCCAGAGGCTTGGGAGGCAGAGGCAGGAGGATCCTAAGTTTGAGACCAGAGGCAGTCCGCATAATTTGGCAAGATCTTGTCTCAAAAAAGTAAAAAAAAAATGGGCTGGGGGTGCATCTCAGTGGTCCAGCACTTGCAAAACATGCAGGTGCAAAGCCTTAGGTTCAACCCCCAGTACCACAAAAAACAAACAAACAAAAAAAAGGAGTGGGACCGTGGGAGGGCAAGCGCCTCCCATTACCTTTCTTCTTTCCACCCATGCCCCCACATCACCCTCTTGTGTGGCCTTCATGATGGTAAGCTCAGCAACATGCCCATAAAGGGGAACGGGGAGCCTGAGGATCTCAGGATGGGGGGAAGAGGGCCCAGGGCTCCCAGGATGGTCCCAGAGGGCCCTCGCCCCTCCCCAGAGCCTGGAGAGGCTCCTGGGATGAGGACCCCGCGTGCCGGCTGCACCCACGGCACCTGCCTCCCACAGCCTCCCTGTGGCTGTCAAGGCTATGTGGCTGTCACAGGCCACACACTCTTCTCCCGTTCTCTCCTGTATGGCAGCTGACAGCCACATCCTAAGATCAGATTACAGCTGTCACTGGTTCCCAGCATGTCACAGGGGAGCAAAATTGAAAAGGCCCTGCAGCAGTGGGGTCCGCCTGGTGAGGCTCTGCCAGGTTCCAGGGCCGCCTCCAGTGGTGCCCCTCCATCCTGCCTGAGTTCATTTTCCAAATGATGCCCTGGGGCTTACGGGCGCTCCAAGCCAGCTCAGCCCTTGGGCAGCTTCCACCAGGTACAGAGGGCAAACCAAGCCACACATGGGAGCCTGCTGGAGTGGGGGGCAAGCTGGCAAGCAGTCTCTTCCCACTTGTTCGTGTGCTGCCAGGGAAGCTGGGCCACACCCTCTTTCCAGGCTTGCCCTTCCCCCTGCAGACCTCTGCCCAGTCCTGGGTGCCCCTGCGGGAGACCCACTCAGCTGCAGACGGCCTGGGGTCCCAGGAGGCTGGCTGGTGGACAAGGCCATGGGGGGTCCTGAGGCTCCTAGCTGTGGGGCCACCACTCAGCCGGCCCCATGCTCGTCTCCCTCACGTCCCTCTTTCCTTCCCCCCAGCCTCTGAGCACATCCATCTCTCCAGATATATGGGACCCCCAGGACAGGGGCCGGGAGCTGAGCCCTGGAAGCAGCTGGCATTTGCTGAGCTCCAACAAGACCTCCTGTGGGCACTGGGTCACTGGCCCACTGTCTGCCTTTCCAGGCAGCTGCTGCCCAGCCATTCCTAGGTCGGAAATGAGGACCCTGGGGTTCTGCGCACTTGAGGAACAGACCAAGGTCACACCGCTCATAAACCGCCAACAAAGCGGCGAGGCCAGGTCCATCTGACCTCACAGCTATGTAGGGCAGCCACTGCCCGCAGCCGTGTGCAGCCCGGGGTGTGAGCCAGGGCACCGAGCGAGCGATTGAGGACAGTGCCCCAGAGCTTCCTTCACAGCTGGGGCCTGGTTCCAAGCCCTCCGGCCACTCCGCTCCAGGCCCACCCTGCAGGCCTCCGAGGGATGTTGCCTGTGGTCGCCTGTGAGCACCTGTTCCCATTGGTTCTCACAGAGGCGGCCAGGTCAGATGGACCCCAAGGCCCCGGCCCCGGCTGGCTGAGAGTGTGGAGCAGGCGCTCTGAGGGTCCGGTCCTCAGATCCCACCCTGGCACTCGAATGCAGGCCTCACTCCGCCCCCAGACCAGGCGTGGTGCAGGGGCTGTGTGCACCCAGCACCTGTGCTCACACGTGGACCAGTGTCCTGCCAGAGCCGATGCCCGGCCCCGCTGCTCCTGAGCCAGGGCTGTGATGTCAACAGCAGGTGTGCTTTGCATCATGGGGGGGTGGTCCTGCTCAGCTGGGGGGATTCCCTGTTGGTGCACAGAGGACACACATCCACTAGCAGCGAGAAGCAATGTTACAGTGACCCACACAGGCCGTCTAGAGCCTGGGGTGGGCACCTGGCTGCACAGCACCACTGGAGGCCTGCAGCGAGTGGTGGGTCCCCACAGGTGCTGGGCATGACCGTCCTCCCTGACCCTGGCCCTGCAGTTGGCCCAGGCTGGGCTCCAGTTGCTGCAGCACTGAGCCAGGGGGAATGCACATGTCTTGGGGGGCGCAAGCACTGGGGGCTCCCCAGGGTCCTGGCCATCAGGTCTGGGGATGTCTGGGTCCCCACACTGCAACTCCATACACCCTGGCACTTTGGGAGAAGGACCCGTGGTTGGGCTGGAAGCTGTGCCCTCGCAAGGGAGTTGCTGAGGGCAGAGCAGCCCAAGGTGAGGCTCGGGCTGTGGGTCTCGGCCACCCAAGTAGGAGGCCAAGAACTCGGCCTTCCTGCCCAGTCCTGGGTGTCCCTGCGGGAGACCCACTCAGCTGCAGATGGGGTGGGGTCTGAGGAGGCTGGCAGTGGACAAGGCCATGGGGGGATCCTGAGGCTCCTAGCTGTGGGGCTGCCACTCGGCCCATCCCATGCTGGCCTCCTTCCCTTCCCTCTTTCCTTCCCCCCAGCCCTGTCTCCAGGCCTCAGATCCACGCCCAGAGCCACATGGCAGCGTGGACCTGGGGAGGCAGGAGGCCTTGCAGAAGAGCGCCCTGGGGTCTGACGCAGCCCATCATTGCCCCAGCGCATTCACACACACCACGCGCGTGCACATTCCACGCCCACACCTGCACACACGTGCCTCGGACAGGCCTGCCTCTCCTGTGCCCAGGGTCTTCCCGGGTCCCTGGGTTTTCCCGACATTGGCACCCAGGCTTGGGGACACGCGGTCCTCCCAAGCACAACTCCCCGGCTTCAAACCCCAGCTGAGGCCCTCCAGGCGCCATCTGGAACAAAGCAGCAGTGCAGCCGCTCCACCAGGGCCCAGGGGCAGGAACAGGTGCTTTGTGGGTCCAAGGGGAGCGGAAGATGGTTCTGCTTTAGAAGGTTCTGGATGGGAGCCTGGGCTTCTGCTTCTCTCCGCCATTCGTCCTCTTAGAAACAATATGCTTGCACAGGGAAAGCAGACGCCTGCTAGCGTGAACCGCTTAATGAGCTGCTCCTAGATCCAGGCTGATAATGGACGGCCGCCCCCACCCCACCCCATGTCTGCGCCCCGCACCAATGGCCCCAGCCTTGCCTTCAGCAGCCCTGGAAGACTGCCGCGGCAGATGGCACGAAGGGGCCCGGAGCAGCCCGCGAGAGCCTGGGTCTGGCCCGAACCCAGCTGTCCTGCTCCAAGCCTCCTGCCCACGGGCCACACGTTCGTACTTTCAGCCACATCAGCATTTTACACAATGCAGCTCCGTGCCGGGGACCCCGTGGGCGGCTGCGGCTGCCAGCCCTCCGACTTTGACACATTCAGGCCGCACTGGCACTTCATTTGCACATGGCAGGATGCGCAGAAGGTGCGCCACAGCAAGCTGCTCTCAGGGGGCACAGCTGGGAGGGGCTCAGGGGCCATTTTGACCCCCGTCATGGCCATCTCCTCCTGTGCATCTCAGCTCCAGGACTCTCCCGGGCTGGGCTGGCGCCTCTCAGAGCAGTGCATCTCTCTGGGTACCTTGCCTGGCAAAAGTCCTCCTTCTGCAGGGCCAGGCTTCGGCCTGACAGCATTGTACTTGCCCATCGGACAAAGCAGAGGGTCCTATGCGCGCGTTGCAGGAAGAAGGCCACCAGGGCCCTGCACAGGAGCCTGCTGGGGTCATAGGGACCATTGTGCACTGCCTGGCTGTGTTGCTCAGGGATGTCTGCTGTGATAGCAGCCACATTCAAGCAGGCATTGCACACACAGATAAAGGAAGAGAAAAAGAGGGGGAAACAAAGGGAAGAAAGGGCAGGAATAGAAGACAAAAGGGGAGGGGAGGGAAGGGAAGGGAAGGAGAGGGAAGGGGAGAGAAGGCAAGGAGAAAAGGAGAGAAGGAAGATGTGGCTCCCGTGCTGGCTGGGAAGACAAGGGGCCCCCCTGCCTCAGCCACGGCTGGGCCCAGGAGCTCTCTTCTCTCTGACTCTGTCCCCACGTTAGCTCCATCTGGGGACTCGAGTGTGTGCGGCGAAGGGTCCCCGCCGACAGCACGAGGCTCACATCTCCAAGAGTCAAGGTCGCTTAGAAGGCTGAGCCTTGAGCCCAACTTGCCAGTGCAGAGAATGAGGCCCCTCCCCGAGGTGGTCAGGGCTTGGTCTAATCCTAGGCCAAATGCCACACCTGGTGTCCCCACGCCTGCCACGAGGGTTACAAAATGGCAGATTCCAACCCTGCAGGGCTCTTGGCAGGAGGATGGGATGAGGCAAGATGCCAGCTCACAGCCAGTCTCCCGTGGGCTCCGAGCCCAAAGCCACGCCAGCTGGCATGGCTGGAAGAGCAGAAAGGCGGGTCCCGTGCCACGCAGCAGTGGGTCGTCGGTGTGGTGTCAAGGTTGGGGTCACGTTGTTTCAAACCAGAAACCCTAGGTGACACTCGACATGCGGGGCTGATGGCTGCCTGTGTGAGATGTGACCCAGCACCAGCAGGCCTGTCGCTCTGACACTGCAGGTGCGTCCCTGGGAACCCGGGAGCGGGCAGCCTCGGGTGGAGGTGATGGGATGGATGGATGACCCTAGGCTCGGCCTGCTGAGGAATCCCGAGGGTTACAGCATGACCATGCAGTTTCAGGGTGCTGGGCTGGGAGAGGCAGCCCCTGGGGTGAGAAAGTCCCTCCACTGGGCAGGTGCAATGAGGAATCCAGCAGGTGGTATCTCTGGAAATCAGGCAGGCCATGGCCGTGACCCATCCAGACTGCTGCCTCCCAGGGAAGCTCAGGGCCAGCTATAAACAGCCCCAGGCAGGCAGACAGGCCTTGGAGGGCCCAGTGAGGAAACTGAGGCAGAAGTCCCCTTGAGAGATCAGCATGGGAGAGCTCGGGATCAGGGGCCCCTGGCTGGGAAGGCTGAGAGCCTCGGCACTCGTTGAACCCTGGTGCCTCTAGCCCTGCTCCACTGACCTCCAGGGTGCACACCGGGTCCAGGGAGGAGACCCCAGAGAGCCCTGCTGGCCCCCACCTTGCAACATAAGCCTGAGGGGTGGGGGCTGTGAGCCGCCCAAGGGGCTCACCAACACCCTCAAAAAGGTTCTCCCTAGGGACCCCATGTATTCACAAACCCCTTGGGTCCCGGGGTCAATCTGGCCCTGGTGATGTTTATTGTTGAGATGCAGCCCAGGTTTGTGTGTGGCTGGTCACCCCTGCACTCAAAGCCCCACCCCTGAGCCATTGCTCTGTGATGAGCAGCGGTGTGCCTCCCACGTTTACCCCCCAGTGATGACGCAGAGACCCTCCCCGCTGTGCGGCTGCCTGAGGCCTCTCTTTGACAGGAGCAGGCCCTGCGGCCCTGGCATTTTGGGTGCTAAATAGGGCTGTACCATGACTGCCCATCAGACTTCCGCCTAAGAATGACCTCCTGGCCTGTGCTTGCTGTCGGCTGAGCAGAGGGCAGATGCCTTGCACTTCGTGGTGTGGACATCCCTAGTTGTCCTTGCAACAGATCCTTCCCCAGTCCCCTATGTTGCAGGGATGGTCACCCTGTCTGCCCCCCTGGCCTCCATTGTCCTCCCTTTGAGATGAAAAGGTCACCTTGGGTGAGTAACGCTATGGCTGCTTCTCACCTTGGGACCAGCAGGGTGGCCTTGAGTAGAAAGCCCTTTCCCCACTCTTGGTCACAAAGAGATTTCCTTACATTCAAAAAGTGATCTTTATCATTTCACCTTTCTCAGCTATGTGTGGGACACATCTGGGAACCAGTTTTATTTTCCCCATAGCCTGCCACCATTTCCCGACTCTGTGTTAAAAAGAATCAGCCCTACCCCTAACCCCCACCCTGGGGTCTCTATACCCGCCTCTCCTGGGGCCCTTCTGCAGTCCCTGACGACCCCACAGTCCCAATGCCTGCAGGGTCATATTCTGTTTTAAGGTCTAGTAAGTGAGCTTTTCCCAACACCCCAAATTGTGCTCATCTTTTCCAAAATGTTCTAAGCTATTCATAGAATTTATTTTTCTATACATAAATTAGAATCTGCTTTTCAAGTTCCAAAAATTCCTATTGAGAGTTTGATCAGATAATGGATCGAATCCATAAGCTAATCTAGGAGAGAGCCTGACGTCTTTGCAGAGTTGGTTACCTCGTTCTTGACGTGGTTGTACTAGTCAGCAGTTACTGTGAGAACTGCGTAACAAGCAGCCTAAGGCCAGACTTCACAGCATCTTGCCAGGGAGGTCAACTGTAGCTCTGCTGGGCACCCAGGGTTGAAAGGCCATGGCGGCAGGAGGGCTCAGGGCTGTGTCCTGTGTCCTCTTCTCCCTCTGGGCCAGTGGACAAGCCTAGGGCAGGTTCTATTGGCAGCCAATATGGCAGGAGAAGATGAGAGGTGTCTCCAGAGAGTCTCGCAGCATTGCAAACTGTTGCCTCTACCCACAAGCAGGGAAATGGCCACGGCCAGTACCAGCTGGAGCAGAAGTCACTGGATGGTGACACGGGGGTCCCCAGAGCCACCTCATGTCCCACGAGGGGAGTCAAACTTGGGCACAGGCATCCACACCCTGCAGTTGAAGCTTGTCGTTCAGTCTCCCTGCCTGCTGCTGTTTAGAGCTTTGGATGTGTCTGGGAGGCTGTGGGCAGCCTTTGCCAGGTGACTCCATGGGTGACTCACCTGCCTGGGCTCCCTCCCCACAGCTGGCACCTGCCAAGGGCTCCACATCACTCCATCAGCAGAGGTGCTATTTTTAGAAAGGCAATATGAACGGATTAGAGTGGAGTGTAGGCCCCTGGAAAGAGCTTAATCATGGTGTCCGGCAGCTTGAGCACCAGGGCAGCCGCTGTGGGGAATTTGCTGCGGGTCCCTGCACACCCTCCGCAAGCTCTGGGCCTCCAGCCCCACCGCGTACAATGAGAGGCGTCACCCGATGGCTTCATGGGCCCCTTCCAGGCCTGTGACTTGCCATGGATTTGTAATTTGTGAGGCAGTCGGGGGTGGGGGACAGAGAGGAGAAAGCCTGCTGGGGTGTCTGGGTGCAGATGGAAATCTGGGAGGGGCGTGTGCATGTGTCTGTGGCGTGTATATGTGCGTGTGTGCACACGCGTTGGGCAGTGACCTTGGGGTGTGCACACGGGTGTGTACATGCGGGCTGTGTGTGTGTCCGGGGAGATGGGAGGCAGAGTTTGGAGTCTGTGGGGCAGAGGGTGCAGACTGGTCCCACGTGGCTATAAACACCAAGATGGGAAACAGGCCTGGGTACCGGTGAGGCCAATGCAGTGGACCACCCAACCTGGGCACCGACACAGGGTGCCCTGATGGCAGCAAACCCACCTTCTGGGTTCCTCTTCCACCTCCTCTTGCCTTCCTCCCTCTGGCGCCAGTGCGCCTGGCATGGAGGCCGCCTCTAGAGCCTTGGGTCCCAGACCCTGAGCCTCGGCCTCCACAGCACGTTGTCCTTGGGGTCCCGTCTGCTCACTCCAAGGGGAGCTTGGGGAGTCGGGGAAGAGGGGAAAGAAGAGACGAGGGAGGGGGAACCTTGGCTCAACTCCAGCACTCGATCATCGCTGGGAAGAGGGGCCAGGATCTCCGTGTTGGCCACACTGAGAGACCAGGTGTCACTTCCAGGGGGTCAGAGGGCGTGGCCCCATGGTCCAGGCCCCATCTCTGTCCTGCTCACCCAGGTAAGTGTGGGCCAAGCTGGCGGCAGGCCCAGCACCTGCCCAGCTGGGCAGCCCCAGGGAGCTGAGCTCCTGTGAGCTGGGAGAAGCCCCTGGGGACCGAGCCCTGGGTGGCAGCTGACGGCTGAGGACTGCGAGCTGGGAAAGTGGCTGGTCCCCAGCACGCACGGCGGGGTCCCACAGTGCTCCTCTGTGCCCTGTGCTCCCCACTCTCCCTGTCCCTAGCTGCTGAAGCCCTCGGGAGGGGCAGCAGGGCCCAGAGAGAGGAGGCTGTGGCCACACCACAGTCCTGCCTGCTTCGCTAGATGCCACCTGTGCCCTGTGCCTTCCTTTGCCTAGACTATCTGGATGCCAGAGGGCTCCGCCACAGGCACCGGGGCACAGAGGTGCTGGGGAACTCACATCCTAGGAGCAGCCCTCACCCAATGATGGGGGCGGTTAGTGGGTGAGCCCCCAACCCTCTCACCCCTTGAGTGGCTGTGGTCACCGTGTCTGCTCCATACCACGGCCCAAGGGCCCAGCAGGATCCCCTGCCCACTGGGGAAAGCGGCACAGAAATGCTCACTGGGGTGCCGGCTCCCTTCCACCCGGCTCACCCTGCCTCAGCCGTGTCTGTGAGAACCGTCACTGTGCCCTCCAGGCAACCCTGGCACACAGCCCAAACTCAGCAAGATGAGCACAGTTGAGTAGGCAGCCAGTGCGGTGCGCCAGCTGCCCATGCCAGGCCCACCTCTTAACGGACATATTGGACATGTTCATGGTTTCTGAGAAGGCCAGGTGCGTTCCACTTGGCCGTGGCCCGCCGTGGTCTGGCTCAGCACACCCCCCTGTCCTCCCAATCCATCTGCTGCCCGCCAGCCCCCAGGAAGCTGCACTTTGTACACCCGGGGCTCTCGGTCCCTCCCACCTCCGGTGGCTGGCTTGCCACCCCTGCTTGTCCAAGCGCTCTCACACCCTGCTCCCCACCTGTGCCTCCCGAGGCTGTCTCCCACATACTCACTTTGCACCCAGCACCCTCCTTGTAGGGTCCAGGTCTGGGGAGCCCAAAGAAGACACGGGTTCCAAGTGGATCTTTGTGTTTCGTGAGGCTGACTCGGGGACCCGAGCGACGCCTCTGCACCCTGAGCAGCGGCAGCGGGCTTCCTGGTGTGCCTGTTCCCATTTCTTGTCATCCCCAGGGTGGACCAGCAGGTGGGAGGGAAGGACGCCAGCCACAGCAGAGCAAAGGAGCTCTTAAAACCCACACGTGGTACAGAGGGTTCCCCAAGTCCAGGGGTTGGGCAAAGCAGCGTCTCTGCAGCACAGAGGGGTCAGTGTCCCGGCGGGGACCTCTGCCCTCTGATCCCTGTGTCTTACGGCAGCAGTTATGGGGGTGCTGGCTGGGGGGTCAGGGAGGAGCAGAGGCTCTCCACAGACCCACAGCACGCTGCCCAGTCAGGAGGAGAAGAGTATGAGCCCTGGGCCCAGGGAACGTGGCCTCTCTCCGTGGCTCTGTCAGTGGGCCCTGTGGATTCCCCCTTGGGAAGGTCTTTAGACCTCCTTGGGTACTGGGAACAGCTGGGCCATCCCGTGGGCTGGTTGAGGGGACCCACACAGGCTGTGGGTGTGCACAGAGATGGGGACCAGAGGAGAAAGAGGACCCAGCTGCGGTCCAGAGCTGCTAATGAGGAAACCTCAGAGGGATGACAGTGGTTTCTAAGGTACCAAGCCCCATGCTGAGAGGTCGTGCAGTGTGTGCACTCACGGTCTCGGCAGCTCTGCCAGGGCATGCTGGCCTCACCCCATCTTCTCCAGGAGGAAACCAAAGCTCAGATCATATCGTCCCTGAGTGTGAAAAGGCCCACGCGGAAGAGAAGACAGAAGGGACCTGGGGCCTCCCTCTGGATGGCCTGTCTCAGCACAGCTGGCGCAGATGGTGCTGACACCTGAGGCCTCCCTGGCTCCTTGACTGACTTCCGAGCCTCCTGATTCTCTGGACAGCCTGTGGATGGGTGGAGAGGCCCAGGTGCCGGGGCTGTGCAGCTCTAGACGCACACACACTCGTGAACCTCTCATCCGGCCCCCCGCACTCTGCTCTGGGCCTCCTCCCACGCTGCTCCTCTTCCTGGAAAGCTGGTCCTGCCCCCACCAGGACCCGCCCACTGCCTCCTTCCTACTCAAGAGTCTCCCTTAGTACCCTGCCCACAGGGGGCTGCCCTTTGTGTTTCCCTAGCAACCACAGGCACCCCTTTGGGGGGCCCAGGGTCCTCTCCTCTGCCGCAGTGTCCGGGCACAGCAGGGGCCCATGGGATGCTGCTGCCTCGAACTTGCGCAAGAGCAAAGCTCCGTCTTCTCTCCCAGAGCTGTGCTCAGCCCTTGCTCCATGCCAGGCCCTGGGCCCAAGACGAGCTACCTCAGCCCCACGACTTCGAGAGAGGACAGTCATGAGAAGGGGTGCTGTGGGGCTCAGGGGAGGGGAGCAGGGCTTTCTGAGGGCTGGGAGAGTGTGGCATAGGAGGGAGAAGGGAGGGGAATGGCGGGTACTGAGCACCTCCCTGGGCTGGCCATGTACCCTGCCTATCTCTCAGTATTAGGGGTTGAACCCAGGACCTCACACTTGCAACCTTTGCAAGTGCTGGACCACTGAGCTGCACCCTCAGCCCATTTTTTTCCTTTTTGAGACAGGATCTCGCTAAGTTACGCAGACTGCCTCTGGTCTCAAACTTGCGATCCTCCTGCCTCCGCCTCGCGAGCCACTGGAATCCCTCCTGTCTCTTTCATCTTCAGGACAGAGACTGGAGGTGGGGACTGCGTTCTTCTTGAAGTGCTAAATACTCTGAGACTTAGAGAGGAAGTCAGTAAGTTTTGCAGGACCCTTAGCTTCGAACAGGGACTCAAACCAGGGTGTGTGTCACTCCCAAAGTAGCGCCAATGGTGTTGGATGGTTCTAGAAGGACTGATCTATCATGTGATGTTGAGGTCACTTGTATACCCCATGAGCATGCTCACTCACCTTTAAAGGTGAGGTTATGACATGGAAGCCTGCTTGTCCCCAAAACCACCTCTGAGAACTCACCACAGCACAACACCGGACTCTAGAGAGACAGTGGGGATTACACAAGGGCTTTCTCATCTTCCCACAAGAAACAGATCCAGGTGAAAGGGCACTCATGCGGACAATGGCGCCGGCCACGGCAGAAGTCAAATAATGTTTATTTAAGAAATTCAAACATTTGTGCTGTCTATACCCCAAAGAGTTACCAAATTATTCCTCATTTTGTCCAGATTTTGTACAGGAAACCTGGACAAATAGGACCAAAGATGATTTTTCTGAAATAATACATAATTGCTTCCGTCTTTTTGTTTTTTTTTATATAAAATTGTATTTCCCAGACCCCCAGAGTGTGCTCGAGACCAAATTAGGTTGTGCAAAATTGCAAATTCAGAGAAAACCAGGGTATAGAAGCATGTAGCCTACTTATGGCAAAAAGGCAATTACACGGAACAGATGCCCGCTGCTACGGAATGCCTTGTGCCGGACCCGCCTCCCACAATTAGCGTCCCCCAGGGCTGGAGGAAAGGCAGGAGAAGCTGCTGTCTGAGAACGCAGGGAGGGACTGCGGCATCCTGGGCCCCCACTCGGCCTCCTGGGTGGACAGAACACTGGGGGGAACCTGAGGTGCCTCTGGGCCTTTTCCCTCTGGGAGCCTCTGTGGCCCGCTGAGTGGGTGGAGAGCCCAAGCTGAGAGCTGCATGTCACAGGCTGAGAAGATCACAAGGAATCTCAGGCCACCCAGGCTGTCAGGACACTTGGGGGCTGTGAGCCATGAGAGGAGAGCCTCGGAGAAGCAGCCCACCATCTCACACAGACTCTTCTCTTGGGGCATTTGCCAAGTCCCAAGCCTCAAAGTGTCGTGGGGGGCTCAGAGCTGGGGAGCCACGGAGGGCATTCGAAGCATGAGGAGCTGGGGAGAGGGAAGCGAGAGCATCCCAGGTACTGCACGCTAGAGCAAAGGCAAGCTGGAGCCGGCCATCTTGACAGAGCCCTGAGTGAGCCTCAAAACCCCTCAGTCCCTGCTGGAGCCAGCCACGTCTACTCCAGTGCCACGCAGGAGGAGATGAAATGCCCCATGAGGAAGATGACCTCTTCCAGAGCCCCACGCAAAGCGTATCAGCCAGGAAATGATGTGGAAAGAAAAATGAGACAATAGAAATGGGTCTGCGTGAGGTCTAGATCCGGGAGTTTTCAGACACAGGCTTTAAATACATCTAACTAATACAGTCAAGGGGCTGGGATTTAGTTCAGTTGGTGGAGCGCCACTCTGCAGTCTCTGAGGTCCTGAGTTCAATTCCCAGCACTGCAAAATGGGAGGACGTGGCAACCCACTCCCAAGGCAATCCCGAAACAGTCAGCCATTGAAAACCCTGTGGGGGTTGCTATGAGTCGGAGACGACTCGACAGCACCTAACAACAACAACAATACAGTGAAGAGAATATGTCATCAAACTGAGGGTTTTATCAGAGATTTGGTAAGAATACCAAGAAGAAATAAAATAACTGGAAGGAAGAAGTTTGTAAGTACAATGGGCCCAGCCAGGAGACCCAGACCGCAGGCACAAATGGAGAAAGCCTGGTAGAAAGAACGGTGAGTAGGTAACGGGAGACCCACTCCCAGGCCATGAAGAGAGTGCTGGAGCCCAGGGACAAAAGCTACAGGGGCAGCCCTGCCTGGCTGGAACCGAGTGCCCGAGCCAGGCAGAGGAGAACCCAGGACTGCAGCTTGGAGACGGGTGTGGCAAGGTTCCTGGGGCACCAGGGCCAGCTCGCCTGCAGGCTGGACCCTCTCAGAAGATCCCCACGGAGAGTCATGAATTCGGAAAGAGACGATCTGCAGTGGAAGCAGGGTGACTCAGGAAGGAAAGCAGAAGCCGGGGAAGGGCGCGTCCGTGGGTAAGCACACCGAAAACTGGCAGGCAGGCTTCACATGTATGGAAAATAAAAACGCACGAGAGCTTCACAGCTTCCCAGAATGGGAAGTGGCTTATATTAGACTAACCTTCCTGCCAAAAGCAATTATAAACTCTGGGGGAAACATTCAAACAACTGTTGGAAGGCACTGGAGAGTGACTAAAGCAGGCAGGACCGGAGGCGACGCAGCCCCTGAGATAAGGGATTTAATTTGGGCGAGCACTGCCTTCATCTGGCCTCTCTCCGGAGGGAATCCCCAGTGCACAGCCCACGGCAGGTGAGAACACGAGGCGGCAGTAGGCTCACACGCCAGGGCGTCAGGACCAGCGTTTGGAACCGCCAGGAGGCTGCGCGACCCAGAGGGAGCCCTGGAGTGCAGGAAACCGTGTAGGATTCCCCACCTTGAGTCCTCAGCTGACTCCTGGACTGTCTACGTGTGGGGCTCCCAGAAGAATGTGGCCAACATGTAGCTGGAAGGCTAAAGGGACAAAGCAGAGAAGGCAGCAGCTGCTTGGTGAGAGAGGAATAGTGTGGAGTTCATATCTCACCACTTCTAGGCCTTTAGCTCAGTTGGTAGAGCGCTGCGCTGCAGTCTCTGATGTCCTGAGTTCTATTCCCAGCACCGCAAAACTGGGAGAAGGACGTGGCAATCCACTCCCAAGGCGATCCCGAAACAGTCAGCCATTGAAAACCCTATGAGGGTTGCTATGAGTCGGATACCCACTTGACGGCACCTAACAACAACAACAACAACAAGGGCCTTGCTAAACACCATGGCTGTTCAATGGAAACCGCCAATGGGGCTTAGGATTAATAACTATGTCTCAAGGCTAAATCTACACCTTAAAACAAAGGGCGACGTGGAGCAGACTCACTAGTGCAGCCTGTAGAACTGCAGATCGAGACGGGAAGTTAGTTAGCCTTTTGTCGCTGAAACAGAACAACCCCAATGGAGACAGGACTTACTTGGGCTGTGGTTTCTGAGGTTAGTCTCAGGTCGGCGGGCTGAGGCATTTCAGCTGTGGGGAAGCAGAGCGTCGTGGCAGAAGGGCATGGAGGAGCAGAGGTGGTTGGCTCGTGGAGGCAGAGAGCCTCTCTCCCTTCGCCCCTCTCTCCTTTCTCCCTCTACAGCCATGTACCACTGTGCCCACCCCCAAGGTGCTTCTTAATCCACTTAAGTTGGCAATCAAAATGAGACACCAGTGTGCCAGCTGTTTAATTGCCTTCAGAACAAAACCTAATACCTTACCTGGGTGTGGTGGCTCATGCTTGTAATCCCAGCAACTTGGGAGGCAGAGGCAGGAGGATCACAGGTTCAAGGCCAGAGGAAGCCTGTGTAACTTAGTAAGACCCTGTGTCAAGATAAAAAATAAAAAATGGGCCAGAGGTGCAGCCCAAGGTACAACACTTGAAAAGTATATACATGGCCCTGGGTTCAATCTCAAGTACTGCCCCCCCAAAATAAAATACCTTAAGGAGAAGATAACAGAATCTAGAGACTCCACCACTCAGTCTCTATAAAAACCAAACCACCAGACATGGATGAAGTAAGAATCTGTTATCCAAAACTGAAGGAGAAAACAGTCAACAGAAACAGAAATAGACAGGGTGTTTATGTTGAAATTATATTTTAAACAAACATTAAAATATTGATGATAATATTGGACATTGAATAAGGGACATAGAAGAACTGATAATTTTGAATTACAGTGCTGGAGGTGAGTATTGAATATACCATGGACTACAAAAAGAACCAACAGATCTGTCCTAGACAAAGTGCAACCAGAGTGCTCCTTGGAAGCTAGCATGGCTAGACTGCTTCTTATGTATTTTGGACATCTTGTCTGGAGGATCAATCTTTGGAGAAGGACATCATGATTGGGAGAGTGGTAGGTCAACGAAAAAAAGGAAGACCCTCAATTCGATGGATTGACACATTGTCTGCAACAATGGGCTTCAACATAAAAAAAGATCATGTGCCTGGCACAGAATGGGGGAGTGTTTCATTCTGTTCTACAAAGGGTTGCTATGAGTCAGACCCAACTCCACAGCACCTAATAACAACAATGATGTTGAAGCATCTATAGGAAAAATGTATATAAGGCCTAAAGTGGTAGGAAATTTGGGAAGAACCATGGAAGCTCTAAAATGGATGGAAAAATTCATTCAGTATAAAGCTCATTAAACTTTAAAATGGAGCATTAGAATTTGAATGGCCTGCGGCTGTACCACCTTGGCATCTGATCCCATCAGATCTTGGAAGCTAAGTAAAGTTGGGCCTGGTTAGTACTTGGATGGGGGACCACCTGGGAACCAGGTGCTATAGGCTTGGAAGAAGGACCTGGCAACCCACTCCCCCCAAAAATCAGCCATTGAAAACTCTATGAAAAACAGAGAAGCACTGACAATAGTGCTGGGCATGGCACAGTGTCAGGCAGTGTTTTATCTGTTGGACACAGGGTACAATGAGTTGGACCTGACTCTGTGGCACCTAACAACAAACAAGGAATTTGAATAAGATACAGCACAGAGGGGGAAGAAAGACTGGAAAAGGTAAATAAACAGCATAACTGACCTGTAGAACAAAAATACTAAGCAGGGGAAGAAAGACTATAAAAAGTAAATAAACAGCATAACTGACCTATAGAACAAAAACACTAAGCAGACTAACATACTGGAGAAGAGACAATAGGGAACAAAACCATGTCAGCTGAAAACCTTCCAAACGTAACTACAGCACTAATCTCTCGATCCCAGAAATTCAGTGAAATGAAGGCAAATGAATGCAAAGAAAAACACAGCTAAGCGCATCATGGTCAAACTGTTAAAGAGAAAATCTAAAAGGCAGAGGGAGAAAGGGGGCACATCACACAGAGAGAAGGGAAATATGAAACATAACAGCTGATTGCTCACCAGGAACAATGAGGCTGGAAGACAATGGAACACCATAGTCTTTACATTTCAACTCAGACTTCTATAACCAACAAAACATGCTTTCAAAATTGAGGATCAAATAAAGACACTTTCCTAAAAATGAGAACACAGAATTCATCACCAGCATTCCCACCCTGGGAGGAAAGATAAAATCCTCCAGCCAGAGGAAAGAAGTGTGATCACTAGGAAAGATGTGGGTGTGGAAGGGATGTTTCCCTTAAATTCTTGAAAAGCCAGTTGACAAACAGAAAGCAAAAACGACAAGAGAATTGGAATGTCCTCCTTTGCTGCTCTAAATGAGCTAGTGGGTGCAGGCATGGAAAGCCTACGGCTGTTTGCATGGCAAAAAGAGATACCATCAGAAGTCACGCACCCCCTGCTCCCCAGCCAGACACCAATAACGTCCTCCCTGAGGGATTAAGCCTCCGTCTAACCCGGTCTCTGGCTCAGCCGCCGATTTGCAGAACAGTATAAAGGACAGAGGCGCATTCTGAGAATGCTATCAGCAAAATCCAGACCGAAGGCATGTCTGCAAGTCAAGGCACCAGGCTCCCCACAGATAATGGCGGGGAGAGGGAAGAAATAGAGGGGAAATTGTGGGATGAAAGGAACTGAAAAGATGTGTCAAATGTTTAAAAATTGGCCAAGACTAAGCTGTGATGTCTAGGAATTCACATTCGCATGCTAAAGCGATGTCCTTTAGCTGTTCATTACTGTGAGAGCCAGGCTAATGCTTATGATGGGAGCGTGGTGGTCAGCTGAAGCAAAGCCCTGGGCCAGGGCTCCTCGGGTGATAGCCAAGCTCCACTTCTAGAACTGGTGTCTGCCTAAGGATAACGTGTAAACCATTTGTTTTGTGTGATTTTATGCATCTGTGGGTTTTTTGACAATAAAAGTATTTTCAAAGTAAATTGACATTTTCAAGCAAAACTAACACCACCACTGTGTAGGGTTTATAAGCTATGTAGAAGCAAAATGAGAGCACACACACAGTGAGGAAATGACCAGCCTGCCCCGGGCGAAGGGGAGAATCAGTCCTGAGAAACAGGAAGAACAGTGCCTAGGGCTCCCACGGGGCAGGATGTTGGGACATGTGGCCCAAGCTGATGAGGAAGAAGTGCGCAACAGAGAGGGCTGTGGTGCTGACACGGACTCCAGCAGCAGCAGGCAAGAATGGCAGATAATTCCTACAACCATGGTCCGTCTGTCGGAAGCGCAGAGGAAAGGCTGAGCCTGCAGCAAGGATGACACGTGTGAAGGTGCCCCGCGGAACTTCTGCAGGCGGAAACTACCACGTCCACGGAATGCAGGAAATCAGGACGAAGAACAACAAAGAGGATAAGTAAAAACCAAACACCAAACCAAATGCCATCAATAATTACTTTAAATTTAAATATTCTCCACACCCCAAAGAGAAGACAGAGCTTTTTAGATTGGATTTAAAAATGAAGACCCGAGTCTCTGCTGCCTACCAAAAGCCTGCTGTAACCATAAAGACGCAAGCAGATGAAAGTGAAATGACGGGGCACGGTATGGTAGGCGAGCACTCCTCAAAGACACGGCTGCTGCTTCCTCCCTATCAAAGTGGATTTCAAAGGCTGTTCCCAGGAATTTGAAAAGATAATTTCAAAAATGATAAAGGAGTCACCTCGCGAAGAGGACATAACAATCCTGAATGTTCACGCACTTGACGACAGAGATTAACAATGCATGAAGCAAAAGCTGGTTAGAAACGCAGGGAAAACAGACAAATCCACTAACTAGTGGTGTTTAATGGTTTGATAGTTCTTTCAACGGTTGACAGAACAAGCAGAGAGAATCAGCTAGGACAGAAGATGTGAACAACCGTAGCAATGAATGTGACCTGCTTGACATTTTTCATTTGTACATTACATTCAAGGGCATGTGGAATATTTTCCAAAACAGATCATCTTCAGGGCCATCAAAACAAGGTCTCAGCACATTCAGGATTCAAATATATGCTGTGGTTTCAGTGTGTCCCCTCCAAAATTCAGGTAGTGCAATGGGTGGCATAAAGAGGTACGGCCTTTAAAAGGTGATTAAGCCATGAGCCTCATCCCTTGTGAGTGGGATTGCAGCCTTTGTAAATGAGGCTTCACACAGCACTGGCCCAGTGACCCTCTGCGTTCCACACTTTGAGGCCACAGCACTTCTGTGGCACTCTCTTGTGGACATGGTTCTTACCAGACACAGAACCTGCCAGTGCCTCGGCCTAAGACTTTGCAGCCTCCAAAACTGTGAGTGATAGATTTCTGTTCATTGTGAATTTCCCCAGTCTCGGGCATTTTGTTATAGCAGCATGACTAAAACATGACACAAAGTATGTTTGGTAACCACAGGGCCTTAAATTAGAAATCAAGAGCAATAAGATTCCTGGAAAGTCCCCAAACGTTTGAAAACTAAATAGCATACTTATAAATAACCCAGACATTGAAGAAGAAACCCAGAGAGAAATTAGAAAGTATTTTGAACAGAATGAAAATGAGAACCGAGCCTATCAGAATTTGGAGGATGTCACTAACGTGGTAGATGAGGAGAATTTAGAACACTAAAGACCAAGACGAGAGAAAGGAAAGGTCTCAAGTCACAGCTCTCCGCTTCTGCCTTAAAAGCCGGTAAAAGGGGAGAAAATTAAGCTGAAATTAAGCAGAAGCCAAAGAACAAAGGAAAGACAGAAGATCGATGGAACGGAGAACAGAAAAACAATGGAAAAGGTCGATGCAGCCACAAGTTGACGTTCTCGAGGCCGTTGACACGTATAACCGGGTCAATCAGGAGAAAAGAAGGTGCAAATTGTATCAGGAATGAGAACGATGATGCCACCACAGAGTATACCAATACTAAACGAATACCAAGGAATTATTGTGACCTTTACTCCAATAAACCTGACCGATGAAATCCACGTACACAAATAACTAAAATTCTCTCAAGAGGAAATAGCTCCTTGCTATCGCCCTTTACCTGTTTCAGGAAAAAGAATTGGAATGAACCACCTTTCCACAAAGAAAACTCTCATTTTTGATGAAGTGGAGAAAGATGGTCTTTTCAATAAATCATGATGGCTTAATAGGATATTTATATGAAGGGAAAATGAGTTAACCCTCACCTCCTATCACTTAGCAGCAGTTTAAAAACCACGCAGAAACACCAGCTTCAGTTACATTTTAGACCGAAATGGGAAGAGTGAAACAGCAAAGCCTCCAAAAGATAATGGGTGCTTTCTCTGCACAATTGTGCTGTGGTTGCCAACCAGGGAGAAAAAGATTAATGCATTGCATTTTATTAAGACTAATAATTTATGTCCACCAAAAGACTCAGATCCAAAATATTATATATATCTTATAGGATTTTAATAAGTTATTAAAATCCTAATAAGTTATTATTGTATAATTCTATACATTATAATTATATATATATATTTGTTTTGATATATATATATATATATATGTATATATATATATATATTTGTTTTGATATTGAATCCAGGGCCTCACACATGGTTGACCAGTGCTCTACCACTGACCTGCAACCCTAGACCTCTCTTTTTTTAAATTTTGAGACAGAGTTTCCCTAAATTATGCAGGCTGCCTCTGTCCTTGAACTTGTGATCCTCTGGTCTCAGCCTCCTGAGTCCGTCTCTGGGATTATAGGCCTGTATAGTGGTGACTGGTTGCTGGAGTATATTAAAAAAAAAAAAAAAAAAAAATTTTAAATCAAGTGGAAAAACTCAAGCAACCTCATTTAAAACAGTGGAAGTAGCTTGAGCAGCCACTTCACAGGAGTAAAATGGGCAAAATATAAGCGTGATCAATCATATGAGTACATTAAAAGCACAGTAGAGTATTGTTACCAGAGATTTCCAGGGAGCAGAGAGAGGCTGGTCCTGGAATCTGGCAGCAAAACCCTGGTCCTTGTATCTGGTTTATAAAAAGATTTATACCCAACACGGAATTTATAACAAAATAAGTTTATTAACAATATTACACCTTTAAGGAAGTACAAGGAAAACCGAGGCACCTGAAGAAGCTTAAGAAAATATACAAAGGAACTTGGAAAGCCTGTGTTCCCCGGGTGAGCCAGCATAAGGATATTTCTGTTCCCCGAGGGAAGGGAAAGAAGCCAGAGAGAACAGGAGAGGGAGGCCAGCTTTTAGGACAGGTTCCTTGGATAGACAGGACCCGAGAGAAGGCAGAGATGTGCCTGTGGCTGCTGGAGAGAGAAGAGCAGAGAGAAAGGAAGAGGGAGAGCTCGAGGAAGGAGAGAGGAGGAAGAGAGTGCGGGCACGCGCTCCCTTGAGTTTACTCCAACCAGTAGCTCAATTGGTAGAGCGCTGCGCTGCAGTCTCTGAGGTCCTGAGTTCAATCCCCGGCACCGCAAAAATGGGAGAAGGACCTGGCAACCCACTCCCAAGGCAATCCCAAAACAGTCAGCCATTGAAAACCCTATGAGGGTCGCTATGAGTCGGATACCGACTCGAAGGCACCTAACAACAACAACAAGGACATGCCCATGTGATATCAGCCCAAGTGCCCAGTTCTGTGCACCTAGTGTGACTTGGGCCTGGGGTCTTTGTTTTGTAAATGGCTCGAGGGCCTGAGTAAGGTGTGGAATCCATTTGAAAATGTCCTTCCAATGTCCTCAGACACGCACCTGGCTTCTTCATGGCGGAAGGGCGGGAGCCATTTTCAATCCCCTTTCCCTCCATATTGCCTGCTGATGCCTGAGCCAACGTGCTTGTCAGTATCACATATGTACTGACTAATTTCTTATTGATTTTTATGCATTTACTTATTATTTCATGGTGCGGTGCTAGGTATCAAACCCAGCACCTTGCACATGATAGGCAAGTGCTCTACCACTGAGTCACACCCCTAGCTGGAATGGCTTTATTTTAAAAATGAAAGTACTGAAAGCTTACAGAGATGTGAAATGCACAGCCTTGAGAACTGGGAATCAGTGGAACTGCCCTGAAGACATCTGCCAGGGCAAAATGTCCCTAGTGTTGTGGTACTGAGCACGTGGTATTTTAGGACTTGTTCCTTCTCCGTGCTGATGTGCCTACACCCGGCAGGAATGTCATATTTACTTACCAAAAGATGTATGCGTGCAGGTTTACAGCAGTTCTATGTGTAATAGCCAAAAAATTAGAATCTATTACACTGCCCATCAACAGTAGGATGGATAAATAAATCTTCATATAGTCACAAGGTGCAATAATGTACTCATAACGGTAATAAAATTTTGCTGTTTGCAGTAGATGGATGATTTGCAAACATAATGTTGAGAGAAGGAGGTCAGCGACGTTTATGTGAAGCCCTAAACAGGCAGAGCTCAGCTAACGTTAGAAGTCCTTCAGGGGTGGTAAAGGGAAGGTGCAAGGGAGGCCTCTGGGGCCCTGCTGACAATCATTGTTCCCCTGGGTTGGTGGTTAGCTGGGTGAGTTCACTGTCACATCTCGTTAACCCCTTCACTTGGGATTTCTGTGTTTTTCTGAATGCATGTTCCACTTAAATAAAGTGGGAAATGTTATGTGAAATCATGAACAATGGGACTCAAACCACGTGGCACGGGTGCCTCAAAGGACCACATCCCACAACAGTAGCCATGAGTTCAAATCCAGGACCTGCAGCTGTAGAGCCCCACCCAGGGGAAGACACGGAAGCTCCCAGACCTCAGCAGCGCAGGACAGGGTTGTTCAAGGTTCAACGTATAACGGGCCATGATCATCGCCCCGAATCCAACAGCTGGTACACAGCGGACATGCTAAGGAAGAGTGATACCGGATGTGGAGTGTGGGCCCTGGGCTCGGCGGTCGGGTTGGGGCCTGAGCTCTGACCCTGGAGCTGCCTTTCCTTGGGAAGGGACTTAACGTTCTATTCTGTTTCTTCATCTATGTTGTTGTTAGGTGCCGTCGAGTCGGTATCTGACTCATAGCAACCCTCATAGGGTTTCCAATGGCAGATTGTTTCGGGATTGCCTTGGGAGTGGATTGCCAAGTCCTTCTCCCATTTTTTGGGGTGCTGGGAATTAAACTCGGGACCTCAGAGACTACAGCCCAGTGCTCTACCAACTGAGCTAAATCCCAGACCTTCTTCATCTATAGAAGGTACCTAATGCTGTGAGGATTAAATTAGTTAAGATTTAGCACACAGAACACACCATCTCAGTGTTTGTCATTATTATAATTACAATTATTATTTGATACTGCAGCTTGGGGAATCCTGTGGGTGAGGATCTTGTGGGAGGACTGTAAGATGAGGTGGGACCTCAGGTGGCCTCGCAAAGATGAAGATTTGGGGGATCTTAATTCGAGCAGCTTGGTTCTCTCCCTTTCCCCCTCCCCACAGTCTAAGTAGGATTCCCGACCAAGGAATTCAGAGACACACAGAGTCCAGCCCTAACCCTTTCTGTCCCCATTTCCCAAGGACAAAGCTGCTGCCCAGGGTTCAGGGCTCCTCCGAGGCTGTCCTGGGTCAGGTTTCTCCTGCGTCTCCCCAAGTCCTGGGGTGCTCTGCCCTCAGACCCCCACCCCATCCTGAGTGCCTGAGGCTTCAGGCTGGATTGGAACAAACTCCATAGGAAGAGACTGGATCCTTGTTGCGAAGGGCAGCACCCAGCCTAGAGGGCTCTAGGGTGGGCAGGGCTTACGCACAGGGATGAAAGGAGAAATCCCAGAGCACCATGTCTCCTTAAACTGAAACACGGATCACCAGCTTCCCCCGACTCCCCTTCCTCCAGCTTCTCAGCAGCCAGCACAGGAGCTAATGGGCCTGCACAGCTTTTAAATCCCACATCCTAATTATAGTTCAAAGAACCACGTGCCGATTCAAGCATTTTTCTTTAACCACATTGCCTGATCTTTATGAAGAACTAATTAAAACCTTTTTTCCTGTTGTTGCTTGTCTGACAGTTTTGCCAATTTGCAGCCTGACGTGAGGAGCTAATTGGAAGAGAAGGCCATCAGCAAATCCCGCTGACTGGGGTGTGGGGGCCCGGAAGGGCAGGGGACCTAACTCTGAGAAACGTGGTACCTCAGAGATAAATCAGCCCTGGGGTAACAGTTCAGTCAACATTCGTGGGGCAGGCTCTCAGCTCAGCAAGGTGCCGGGCTTAGACAGAGAGCCAGACTGCTGTGGTTCCTGCCTGCTAGAGCTGAAGTCACCACCCAGCAAGAAGCAAGAACACGTGTCTACAGGTGTGAGAGATGTCACCAAGGCCCTAGACAGCTTTACACAGGGGCAAACAAAGGCTTTTTCTCCAGTACTGGAGGGTTGAACCTAGGACCTAGCATGTGCTAGGCAAGTGCTCTACTGCTGAGCACAGGAATCAGTGGCCAAGTTGTGGGGGGAGGATGCTGGCAGTCAAAGCCCATGTCTGGGAACTTGTTCTGGAAGCAATGGGGAGAAATGAAGGCTGGAAAGGACCCCATGGCACCCGATGTTGCCATTTAAGGACTGCGCTGGCTAAGAGAGGGGGGAAGCTCACAGGAAGCACCCACCAAGGTGGGGAGGCTGCTAGGAGCCTGGTCCTGTGGCCTATGGGGTTTGCAGTGACCTTGCCCACGGTGGAGGCAGCAGGTTGGAGTGGAAGTCAGGGGTGATGGCAGAGTGCCGGGGCCCTGGGAGGAGGGAGCAGGAAGGCCTGTGGGTACCTGTTGTGGGCAGCTGGGCAGATGAAGAAATGCCACTGGAGTCTCTAATGAGGAACAGGGCCAGGACTGCCAGGGAGAGGCACAGAAACCCAAGCAAGGCGGGCTCAGGATGGGCCCCACACACACTCGGTCCTCCCTGCGTGGCCTGATGCCTCCCTTTCATCCCTCCAGATGGAAGCTGACTTTTATCCCTTTGGCACAGCTCAACAGTCACCGGGAGTCTCATAAATGCCCTTTTCCTTTCGAAACCATCTGGTCGTCTTTGTGCTTGGAATTCAGTATCAGGCTCAGCGCTGAGTCTTCCCTTCCTCACAACCCCCAGGCAAGCCTGACTGGCAAGAGGCTGGGTGGAGACATTGGCCTACCCTGGGGACGGGCCGAGAATGCCCAGATCTTGCCACACCCAGCTCCTCCTCAGCTCCTCCCCAAGAAGAGCCTCAAGGACGATGTCACAGTGAGCCGTGTGAAGTCACAGATACGCAGCCTACCAAAGTGGCAATTTCATGGAATATTTGTAAGGAAGCAAAACAGGACTCTGTATTCAACAGAGAGCACTGCAGGAGCCTCTGGGAGGAGCAGATTTAGAACATTCTGCAGGGCCAAGTGCTGAAGCGAGGCGTCTCTTCCTCCAGCCAACAGGGGTTGGCATGTTGGCAAGGGCTGGTCAGGTGAGGGTCAGAGCCCTGCTAGACCCAGCTCTGAGAAGTGGGGTCCTTTGAGTTCTGCCTTTATGAGAAGGAGAGAAAGGAAGGGCGGGGGACCTTTTACCTTAGACACTCGTTGTTGGTGTCAGGTGGCAGGAAGGTCCACGGGACTCATCCGTGGCAACCTTGCAACACAGATGCTGCAGGAAGCCTTGTCCAGAAGGGAGTTCCAAAGTGCTGGGTGGTCAGAACTCTGGGCACCTGAGATACGGCAGTGTGGGGGAGGGGCCACCTGAGTAAGGCCACCGTGACAAGCACTGTGCAGGGTCCTTGCCTGCAGGTGGTTCTCCTGTCTGAGTTACTGTGGATTCACTAAGAAGCAGAAGCCGAGATGGGATCAGAAGCGCAAGGAATGTATTGGAGGACGTATCTGTGACGGACTGAAGCAGGGAAGTGGAGAGGGCCCTGGTGGGGACAGCCTTCAGCCCTTTTGCAGATTTGACATCCTTAAAGAAGGAGCGCCAGGGCAGGCTGGGTGTCTTGGTGCACCATGGCAGTGGAGCATGAAGGGTGGCCCCAGATCCATCGGGCAGCTGTGCTCCCTGCTGCAGGAGGTATGAGCAGCACATTTCTGTGGCTGCCCTCAGTGTACTCTGAGAAACTTCTGCTACCTGCCACAGGCTAGGCAATACTGCCCTAAAGAGAAGGGATTCAGCTGGGAGCAGTTGGCAGTGCTATTCATGTGGCAAGGAGCTGAGCACATTTGCGCCTTGTGAAGACTTCGTTATTTTGAGGAGAGTTTGAGGCACTTCATAAATCTCCTTCCAGTTGTCCACAATCCACAGAGAACATGAGCACCTCCGAGACTCCTCCAGCCAGCCCACCTGGCTCCTGCCCTCCTTTTTCTCCCATTGACCTTATGAACATCATGGTCATAGAGGGAATAAAGAGGACAGGAGAGAAGATATGTCCTGTGGGTGGTGGTAAAGTCCTTGTAATTGGACAAGGGTGTAAGGCAGGACTGGGTTCCGATGCCGGCTCCGCCCCTTCGGCTCCCTGGCTGTGACATGAGGACACACTCTGGGCTTCCATCAGCCATGCTGAATAAACAGCAACTGTGGCACCACCCTGTAGGATGGCCGGGAGAATGCTATGAGATAGCCTGGAAAGCTAGCTAGCAGTGTGCCCGGCGTACCCCTCCTCCTGTACAGATGGAGCCCACAACGTTATGTGATGTTGCGATTTAACCAGTGATAAAATAGCAATTAAACATACAGGCTGCTGCAGGCAAACGCCAAGCCATAAATGGTGTGCTGAACACCGCCTCAGGGTTCACACTGAAGTCTTGGCTGGGAGCAAAGTCGCGTTCAGCACCATGGACAGCACATGAGGGCACTGACTGGCTCTCTCCAGGGTCCTGGAGTGACAGGGAACCATTACTGCACATTATTTATTCATTCCTTGGGACCACTCACCAACATCTTGCTAGTGTCCCCTGCATCACCACACTTCTCCACTCTGTCGAGTCATAAGCTCTGCTGAGGATATCTTTCACACACACAAAATGTGTATGCATGCATGTGTGTATATTCAGGTATGCGCTCCTATGCACATATGTAACAGAAATAGGTATGTTTCATACCTACGTGTGTATGCAGGCATACATGTAAGTGCACATGTAAATCAACTGCACACTCCCCTGCAGTGGCCATCCCTTGCTACCTTCCCATTTATGTTGTTGTTGTTGTTAGGTGCCATCGAGTCAGTATCTGACTCATAGCGACCTCATAGGGTTTTCAATGGCTGACTGCTTCGGGATGGCCTTGGGAGTGGATTGCCAGGTCCTTCTCCCATTTTTGCAGTGCTGGGAATTGAACTTAGGACCTCAGAGATTGCAGTGCAGCGCTCTACCAACAGAGCTAAGTCCCAGACTCTCCCATTTATAGTATGCCCTTTCAACAAACTATCTCTGCTCGTTTCTAGCTCCTCTCCCTCCACTGTCTCCTGTCACCTTCCAGTCAGGGAGTGTTGCCACCATTTGGCCAAGGCGGTGCTTGTCAGTGACTCCATATTGCCACACTCAGTGGTCATTGCTCACATCGCATTTCACTCAGCCTGTTACCAACATTTGGCCAGATGACCCGTCCTTCCCGCCACTCTGCAGCCCCTTCCCAGCTGGCTTCTTTCAGTCACTCCTCCGCCGTTCTTCTGGGATTTGTCATCAAGGTGGACCTTCCCCCTAAACTTATTTCTTAGAGGAAATAATTGTCCCAGACTAAATGTTTTTCCCTAAACTCCAGATGCATGTGTCCAAATATCTGACCAAAACTACACTTGAAGGTCTGAAAGACACCGCAAACCCAGCGCGTGCCAAGCCCAGCATTTCTTCCCTTTCCTAAAGCATGTGCTCCCCGCACTCTCTTGTCTTGGGAAAGGATGATTCTCATCAATGGTTTCTCCTGCGAGGTACCTTGGAGGTATGCAGACTTCTCCCTCCATATCACACCAATTATACTCAACTAAGAAGAAAACCTTTTACCTCTTAGTGCACCAAAGTGTCCAACCACTGCCCATGCCTCTCTGTTAGTGCCTTGGCTATGCCCACTGCATGTCCCCTGTATGATTATGCTGTCTGACCCTTGCCCACCCTTCTGTCTCTCTCCTGCTTCCCTCTCCCTGTTTCTCTGTTTCTGCCTCCTTCTCTTTGTCTCCCTCTCTCTGTATCTCTGTTGCTCTTTGTCTCTGTCTTCCTCCCTCTCTTTCCATCCCTGATACACCCTCTTCGCCCCTCTCCAGTCTGTCATCAGCACCCAGGCCCATCCTGGCAAAGTGCAAGTTGCCCGTGCCTGTCATCTGCGCAAACTCCTCAATAGCTTTAGCTCCCACCTCACTGCAAGTGTAGCACAAGTCCTCACAGTGATCTGGGAAGTCCTACATGCTTGAAGCCCCCCTGTCTCCCAGTGTGATGACCCCCTCCCCTAGCTGATGTCCCCCCAGGTCCTTCTCCCTGCTGCCCTCTGGTGATGCAAAGGGCTCTTGCCCAATGCCCTCCTGCCCCTCAGCCTTCAGCTCTTAGCTCAAGGTCATCTCCTCAGACGCCTTGCCTGGACACCACAGAGAACACAGCACCGTCCACAACCGTCCTCACTATCTTTAGCTCTGGTTACACTTGGCCAACTCTTTGATCTGCTTTTCACAAGGGATGTGAGCTCTATGAGGTCATAGACTTTCCACTTTGCTCCTTATTCTAAAACACGCTTGCGCTGTCACATTTGGAGAGAGAGTGGAGGGGAAAATGGTGTCCCAGGTCGGCCCACAGTTGGTACTGAGCTCTAGAAATAGAGCACCAGCCCTGGCTCAATTCAGACCCTTCATCACTCCACACTTAGCTCAGGTTGCATACTCTTGGGGAAGGATTGCGTCAGGGGCCCGTAGAAAGGAAGGAAAGATGGGAGGAAGGAAGGAAGGAGAGCAGCCCAGGATGGGGAGCAGTCTGGCTTGGGTTCCTCCCAAGACCAAACACTCCCCAGGTTTGGGGAATGCGGCCCAGGCAGGGTGAACATGACATGGATCTCCTGTCCAGACCCAAGCCTTCTTGTCCTTCTTGGACCCAAGCCATGGGTCTCACATGTGGAAAGGCCACGTGGCATGGGTGGGCCTTGAGAAAGGAAGAAAGGAAGAGGGTCTGCCCACCACCTCTTAGCTGACTGGGGCTCTGCTCAGTGTGGAGCCTCTGGGGACCAGGAACACAATGGCCTCAGGGAGCGCACGCTGGTGCTTGCATTGGTTTTCCAGCGCAGTGGCGGTGGGGTGGAGGTTTTCAGCCTTCCCAAGGTTCCCAGGAGCACAGCCCCTGCACAGGCACCTGGGGTCCTCATTTCCAAGCTCCAGGTGCCCATTTGTGGCCACTGGGTGTCACTTGTTGAAGAGATTGCTTTCTTCAGAAGGGAAACCAGGGTTCCTGCACCCAGGGAGTTCTAGCGTACTAGTTTGGTCAGTGTGCCCATGCCATATACCCCTATGGACGGACACACGTTCATTCTAGATGGTTGTAAATAATGAAAAGCCAATACAGTGACGCCTCATAACTCAGACCTCGGAACGCAAGCCGATGCTTATCGAGAGGTGCGCTGGCGTCTGAGGTGGTTGCACGGGGAGAGATTTGTGGCGGCAGCACACGGCTTCCCGCTCTCTTGGAGTCTTCACCAGGAGCCTCTCGAAGCCCCACCGCCACCATGCACTTCGTCACCATTAATTGTGCGCGGGATATTTATGAGTTTGCTTGGCTGTTAACAACTTGGCCCCGCAGCAATTAATATTTATATTTGCAGAACCCAGCGCTGATAATGGACGGCTAACAGGCTTGGTTAATTGCTTCGCCTCCCCACGCTCTCCCTGTATCTCTCCTGACCAGCAGAGTCTTAGAACAGTCCTGGCTTTTCTTGTGTCGGTGACTTTAATTACCTTGTTATTGCTATGCAAATCTCTCTTCCTTGGATCCCAGCTGGAAGGAGGGAACCACATAGCTAGCAAAGGTGGAGACAGAGCCCAAGCAGGCCATGGCCCCAGTGCCCAGGTGTGTGGGGAGGCAAGGCGGAGGGCTGGCCTGGGAGCAAAATGTTCAGAGTACAGCCAGTGGGACGCCCGGCTTCCTGGGGGCTGGGGCAAAGCAGCCAGGGCACCACCCTTGGGATGCCAGGGGCATGAAAAGAGGGGCCCGTTCTCATAGGCTTATTTAGTTCTCTGGGGGTGCCATCCAGGAGAGGAAACTGAGGCTGGGAGGAGAGCAACAGAGTGCAAGCAGGTTGTGGGGGGTCTGTGTGTCTGAGTGCATGGCCAGAGCCGTGGGAGAACCACCCCATTCCCTGCTGCTCCTTGTCCTCTGGAAGGGCCTGCCCTGTCCATCACAGCTAGGGCTCCAGGAGGAAGGGCCTGGTGTCCTGTAGTCTGAGAGCCACCCAGAGCTTCCGTTCACATTGCTCAGGATGAGGGACAAAATGGGGAGGGGAGGAAGGACCAGCTCTGCCTGCCCAGGGCTTCCTGGGTGCCGGTGGAGCCTCTGTGCCCCAGCCGATGGGCCCACACCTGCTCGCCCGGGGCTCCAGCCTGTTGTGCGCTGCAGCATGCAGTGTGGTGGGGTAATGGGGTGACCAGGTTTGGCGCTGGGCATGGTGGCTCCTCATTCTGGCCAGCATTCCTGAGGTCATGGTCCTTTCTTCTCCAAATCTTTAGAGCATTCTTGATGGCAACAGGACTGAAAGTTCTTGCAGTCACCAGGGGAGTGAGTGGAGAGGAGGCTCCGGGGACACCTGGGGGCAAGAACAGGGGCTGAGTGGGAGGAGCTGCCTGCCCCTCCAGGGCTGTTCTGGGAGGGGACTGGGTGGAGTTGGGCGAGTTTTAGGGAGGATGTTGATGATAAGATGGACAATAAAGGGCCACTCACAGGGCAGGAAGCCCTGACCTGCGGGCTGGACAGCCTGAGGTGACCTGGGGCCCCGTGTCCTGGCTCTGAGGCCTCCCGGGTGGGACCTCCCACAAGCTGTCTCTCTCCCTGCACCCCCTTTCCATCATCTCTAAAATGTCAGGAGGCCTCAAGGCCATGCCAAGCGACTGGTTAACATGTCACAAGGGCAATTTTTCAATGACTGATTTAGCGTGTATTAACGCAGCAACTGGGCTGGGATTTATCTCAGTTGGTAGAGCACTGCTCTGCAGTCTCTGAGCTCCTGAGTTCGATTCCCAGCACCGAAAAATGGGAGAAGGACTTGGCAACACACTCCCGAGGCAATCCCAAAACAGTCAGCCATGGAAAACCCTATGAGGGTCGCTATGAGTCAGACTCGATGGCACCTAACAACAACAACAACAGAGCAATTGTATCAAGCTTATGACTTCACAACATTTATTCGTAGGATATCTACACAACACTTAAACAAAATTTATGAATAAGCTTAAATAAAAATAGGGTCCTAGGTAAACCCATTGAAGTGTCAACATTAATCAAAGTTTTAAAAACACGGAGTTACATGGGAAAATCCAGACAGGAGTGCATGGACTTGTTTGTGAAAGGCGCGTGCTCCTGTGCACCCACGTATGGGGGCTTCTCGTCTTTGGCGCAGGCAGGTGAGGCCCGCCCTGAGGCCCACCGGCCTCGCCCATGAGCTCTGCAGAGGCTGAGGCCGCCCTGAGGCCGCACAAAGGGAAAGCCTCGTTTGAAAAGGCAGACTCTCTCACACCCGCTGTCTCTCCCCACCCCCTCCCACAAATCAATTAAGTCCTACAACTGGGTAAACTGTGAGGAAACATTCAATAACTCCCCCTAAATGTTCCATCCGGGCCCCTCAACGGCTCATTAGATTATACGAGGTGTGGGTAATTACCCGGAGAGGCGCGCTCCTTCCGCACGCCACCTCATTTCCTCTCTCTGCTCTTCAGCTGCCTTTGAGGGGCGAGAGAAGTGCTCAGTGCCACGGCCACGCGCCACATGTATGGGCACATGTGGGTGTGTGCATGTGGGTGTATCTGCTCAAACACACTCGGCCGTGTGGGTGCAGAGGCCCCTCTGGGGCTGGGCCCTGCTCAGGCTCACGAAAGAGGAGGAAGCCAGAGGAGACCCCGCTCCACAGCGCCCACCCGGCAGCTAGGAGCAGCCCTGCTCTGCTGTGCTGTGCCATCTGCAGCCAGGGCGAGGGAGCAGCCTTATGGGGCTAATCCCCTGGAGACGGAGCATCACCTGGGGCCACGCCCCCTGACCCCTGGGTGGAGACGCAGGCAGTGCAGCAGGGAATCTTGTTGGCCTCCACCTTCAGGTGAAGATGCGGGATCTCTGAAAGGAAGAGGGGATTTGGGGGCCTGCACACCTGTGGTGCTCAGGGCGTCCAGCTGCAGGGAGGGGTAGGGCTGGGCTAGCACAGGAGCCCACCACCAGGAGGTGCTAGGGCCAAGAGCCCAGGCTGAGCGCAGGTCCTGAGTAGGAAGAGGGGCACCAAAGAATGCGGCTCCTAGAGTGGCCTGCATGTCACCCACCCATGAAGCCTTGGGCGGGCACCCCCTGCAGCTCTGGGAGTGTCTAAGGGTAGACACAGGCCTCTGTTTTCCCCAGCAAACCTGCCTCCCCAGCTCATTGTTCTTGGCCCACATGGGGTGGGAGAGGGGATGAGGGCAGCTACCTGCTGCATGTCGCAGAGGCCACCGCCTGTATAGACGGGGATTAGAGTTAGAGGTGGGCAATGGCAGGGGGAGCAGGAGCTGGGGCTGGGGAGGAAACGGAAAGCTCAGCTGGTCCAACCTAACAGCCAAGGTCATCGGAAGAACAAGGGAGGGATCAGGTGGTGGTTGAAAGGTTAAAGGGTTCCTTCCCCCGGCTTCTCAGGACTGGGACCAGGGAGGGCGGTCTCAGTCTTACTGGCCAGCACCGCACAGGGCCAACAAAGCCAGCCTCTGGGTCCAGAAGGCTCCAGGGCCAGCTGCCTTCCAGAAACATCTCTCCAACACCAAGCCCTGTTACCCCTCATGTCTCTGCCTTCGCCAAGGTCCCCCGTGGGCCACCAGCTGGAACTGGTAATTAGTGGTCAGGTGCGTCGGGCAACCGGCAGTTTGGGTCACGTCTCAGGAAGTCCCCACATCTCCTCTTCATCAGCCACCCATTCACTGAGTCAAAATACCAGCCAATGGCGAGACAGACAGGACGCCGAGGGCAGCTCCAACTAGGGAGCTACAGCTGAGAGGCCATCTGGTCTACCCACCTCGCCGAGTGCAGGCTCGGGCCACAGAACCCACCTCGGGTGGAGGCAGGTGTCCGAGGCACCAGGGCTGACTCTGGAGGTCTGGAGTGCTTTGGACCCCGCTAAGGCAGGGTTGAACACTCCCGGGTTAGGGTGCTCCCCCCTGGGAAGGCAGCCCTTCCACCACATTGCCATGGCGCCCTAGAGAAGAGCTGGGGGCAGGATGGCCACTCCCGTCTGTCACAGAGAGGTGAGGGATGCCGTGACGGTGGAGGTGGAGGAGGAGGCCAGCTCCAGAGTTCTCACACCAAGCGCTCTGCCATGCTGGCGCTGCAACAGCGACCGTGGCCTCGTCTGGAGTCCTGCCCGCTCCCCTGTGGGGCTGTGGTGAGCACCGAGGTGGAGCACTCCCAAAGGTATCTCGTTCAGTAAGGTGTGGGTTGCTCTCCTCTCCTCATCGCCGGGGCTGGAGGTGGGGCGAGCCGTGGACTCACCCAGTGTCATAGCACAAGGTCACAGCTCCTCAGCCTGCAGACATGGAGTGGGCTGGAGAGTGTCGGGTGTGGGGGAGTTGGCGCCCACCAGGAGCCTGAGCACACTCTGCCTGGCAGCAGCGCCCCCGGGGCATGCGTTAGGGCAGAAGTGGCCATGGCTGCAGCTGGGCACAGTGCCCTACAAGCTTGTGATGACTGTGGCCGTGAGCACTCCCCACCCATGTCATTGCAGATGAGCAGGACAGGCCACCCAAATGCCACGTTGAACTGGTCTCCAGAACTTTCTAAGCTGGTGCCTGCAGCTCAGGAAGCTGCTCCAGAGGGTGAGGCTGCCCAGGGGACACGGCGCGTGCCCTCATCAGCACCATGAACATCCAAGCCCTGGCTGGTGAACCGACCAGGGCTCGGGTGGGGATCCTGGGAGGCTTCAGGGAAGGGAGGGGTCCCAGGACTCCCTGGAGGGTTAAGGATAAGGAAACCTCTGAGCTGCTTCAGACCTAAGCCATGAAAAGCTCCCCATATCGGCACCGTGGTGCAGGAAAGCTGGCCCAGCATCCAGGCCGGGTGCCGCCAGGCAGGGTGTCTGCAGGCTGAGTCTGCAGGGGCAGGAGTGCGGAGCACCCCTGTCTCGTCTCTGGGCTTCCTCCTGCCCTGTGGAGCAGAGGCTGAGGGAGGGATAGGTTCTGTCCAGCTGGGCTGAGGATCCAGGTAGCACCAGGGCCCTGACAGGCCAGAATCTGTCAGAAGAGGAGCCTCAGGCTGGGCCACCGGGCAGGGAACGTCCTGCTCCCGTCCTCAGACTCCCACCCTGTAGAAGCAGCCTCTCATCCCACTTGACCCCGAGGCTGTGGCCGGGGGAGATGAGGTGGCCAGGGTCTTGTTCTCTGTGCCCAGGGTTTTGTTTAGGAGCTCGGGGACCTGGCAGGTGCCCAGCAGTAAGGCCCCACATGGGGCCCAGGGGGGCACTGGAACCTCAGATCTGGGCACCCATGGAGGCCAGGACTTCAGGATCCTCCTCTCACCCACTGCAGCATCCACTCAAAACAGACCACCCAAGGCCACGCTCTGAGCCATGCCCCCCAGTGGTGCCTGAGTCCAACATCCTCTCTCCACCCCAGCCTTCCTCCAACCCATCAGGCCCAGCTTCCAACCTCCAACAGCCTTGACACAACATTGGTCAACTTCTGCAAGTGTCATTCAGTGGCATTTCAACCGCAGCTGTTACCACGACGTGCTGCCCAGGGCTGTGGGAAGGAGTGAGCACGCCCCGTGGCCCAGAGCCTGCAAGTGAGCCTGTGACCCACCCCTCTGTCCATGCCTGCTCCGAGGCCACTGATAAGGGGGTCCCCAGGCTATCTGGGCCTGGAGCCCAGCCTGGGCATCGGTGGTGGGTTATCACCGCTGGGGGCATGGTGTATGTCCATCAGGGCATAAGACCAGAGCCCACCAGGAGGACAGACGGAGACCCCAGGCTTAGAAGCTGGGACATAGAGGCCCACATCGAGGCAGCACCCCTGGAAAATCTCAAAAGCAGGTTGTCAGGCAGAGGAAGGACCAGGCGGGGCTGGGGGCAGCAGGCACCAATCAGGGGCCCCAGCCTCAGCTCCAAGCTTGGCGCTCGCTGCTCCCCAGATCGCAGGACTGGGGAGGCAGCACAGCCTCATGTCTACCACCACCTGGCTGGGGAGGTGCTGACCTGACACTGCGACATCTGACCAGGACAGCTGCCGCCTGGGGCTGCCCGGCCTACACATGCTACACTGGCCCTAGGGGGACATTCACCAACCAGCCTCCCGTCCTCCCCCGAGGTCACCTGGCCAGGTACTAGTCAGCCAGGCACTGCTCTGGGGACCCAGAGCCAGCTAAAACGCTCCTAAAGGGCCAACTGCAGGTCTGCCCGTGCCTCCCTTTCCTACATAAAGCATGGTGCAGGCTGGTGCAACACGTGGCCCAGCTCCCTCTTACTTGGGCCCCACGTGGCATGCCACGCCTCCTGCTCTCGGGACCCCCTGTACAGCCTGCTTCCCGTGTGGTCGTCATTTCCGTGTCTTACCAGTCCTGACTTAAACCACGCCTGCATTCACCTAACAAAGCCTCTCCAGCTCTGGGCGGGATCTCAAGGCCACGGCAGCCTGGGACAAAGGAGATGTGCGGGGACACGGTCACTGAAAAGGGGCAGCTGACCCCGGCCAGCTCTCGGGATGTTGGCAGCTGTCCCCTCGCTGTGCCCTTTTCTAGTCCAGAAGTCACAAGCATGGGGCCATTTCTTAGCCCTCAAGCTTACGGCCCTGGCTCAGCCAACCAGGCCAGTTTCCCAGGACACCAGGATCCAAAGGAGCCACGACTCACGGGTGTGGTGTCCTTGCCCCCTGTGGCAGCGCCAGCTGCAGGTGGCCAGAGTGAGCCGTGTCAGGGCCAAGCCATAGCTCCCACATCCTGAGGGCCTTTAGTGGCTTGGGGCCTGGCGGCACAGCTTCCCCGCCTAGCTGGCCCACCCGCCTCTCGGGCCTTCGGGGAAGTTCTGTGAGCCTCCCGGTGCCTTCCAGGGCAGCCCTGCTTTGGTTGAACCCTTGGGGCCATTCTCTCTGCTCTAAGGCCCTGGCCAGCGGAGACAGGGACAGGGCAGGCAGCCCCTTGCTCCTCACTGCCCTCGGCCCACAGCCCTGGAAATGACGCCCTGGGTCCAGCATCTTGAGGCCAAGCTCCAGCTGGCACTGGCCAATCTCTCCACGCGTGAGCTCTCCGGGGCCCCTCCCATCCTCTGCACCTTGCCGGCCTCCCCACCCGCAGACATCTGCGCTTCCGTCCCGGTTCCGCTTCTCCCTCCCTCTGCCCCAGCCTCTGCCCACACTGCTCCTGGACCCTCCACACTTTTGCATTCACTATTCTGCCAACCTAGAACACCTCTCCCCTTCCTCCTTCCATCTGCAGCCATCAACACCAGATCCTCTCCCCAGGCTCAGGCTGGCCAGGAAGAGGCAGCCTCCTCGGGTTGTCCACAGCCCCAAGGGGCTCAGCTGTAGCCTCGCAGCTCTCCATGTCTCTCTCCTGCGAGCCTGTCCTGCTCAGCTGTCTCAGAGACATGGGCCACCTCTCCCAGCTCCCTTCCCTGCCAGGACTTGGTGAAGGGCTAACAGAGCAGAGGCTTGCGGTGGGGAGGGCTGGGCAGCCAAGGCCCTCCTGCCACCCCTGCTCCAAGCACCAGCCAGCCCAGGGACCTCCCACTCGGACGCCCAGCAAAGGAGAGCCAAACATGATTCCTGGCTGGCCTTGCTGAGGCAGCGCCCGAAAGCCTGGGCTGCCATGTGTGAAGTCTCCCCCTGGCTCCTCCTTTGTGATTTCTGAGCTAAAAATAAAGTCCCCGGGGACCCAGTCACTGCCATTGTGGCTGCTATTGAAACCTGATGAGCGGCCGATCCGAATTATTATGCATTGTTGACAGGGGAAGCAACCCAGCGCTTACCTCCCAGTGACTTCAGAATCGTGCCTCTTCCTTTTGTGCCAGGGCAAAGCAATAATTTAGATAATTGGACTCTGAAATGAGTTGGAGGCGAGTCACCGCGGCTTTGGGCCTTCTGTGATACTTCTTCTTTGTATGAAAAGAATGGAATCAGAACAAGAAAGCTCGGCTCACACAAAGACCCTGGGCAGGACGAGTCTCCTCCACGCAAGGCTGCGCCGCTCCCAGCTGCCTGCTGCCAGAGCCGCCTGCCTGGGTGGTTATAGGGGCTGCAGGACCCCTTTCTGCCCCAGGAAGGAGGGCCAGAGGCCAGCGGGCTGGCTGGGGGGGGCTGTCTGCGGTGGGTGGGGGACGGCGGCCTCCTGGAGGGGCCTTTCCGATCATCCTAGGTGCAGGATTTGGGAGAGGCGTCCTCTCTCCCTCCTCCAGGGCTCTCCCGAGCCAGCCTCCCCTCCTGTGAATTCTAAACTGCAGAGGCCCCTTAACACGGAGCAACCTCGCTCTGCCCCGCCCCATCTGCCCTGCCACCCTGTCCCTCCCACCCCCCACAGGACACAGCAGCTTCCTCCCCACCTCTTGACAGCCCTCCCCAAACACACCCTTGGTTTTTTCTCTACCCCGATGGCAGGAGTGATCTGTGTGACCTCCCAGCTCCCTGTCCTCCGGGGACTGCGCAGCCCCTGAGGACGAGGGCCTGAGTTCTCACGAAGGACGCGCTGCTTGCCTGACTGCCACCACCACCTGCCCCTCATCCCGCTGGCTATGAGCATAGAGGACGTCTGTCCCACCCCAGCCTCTCCAACTGTTGTCCCCTTAGCCTTCCAGTAGGGTCACCAGGTAAAGTATCAGTTGTTGTTGTTATTGTTGTTAGGTGCCGTGGAGTCGGTATCTGAACTCATAGTGACCCTCATAGGGTTTTCAATGGCTGACTGTTGCGGGATTGCTTTGGGAGTGGATTGCCAGGCCCTTCTCCCAGTTTTGCAGTGCTGGGAATTGAACTCGGGACCTCAGAGACTGCAGCACAGCGCTCTACCAACTGAGCTAAATCCCAGCCCTAAAATATCAGAGGCTCCATTAAATTTGAATCTCCTAAAAGCCACAAAGTGTCACTACAAGTCTACCTCAAACTTCGAAAATCTTGTACTTATTTTTCTGTCAATTTTTTATTAGTAGTTTCTTCGTTAGTAAATAGTTTCATAGGTTTCAATATGACATTTCCATACATGCGCGTCATTGTACACTGCTCAGCTTCACACCCCCGTTAAACCTCTCGTGGCTCCCTCCCCCCACTGATCCCCTTTCTTCCCACCAATGACCCCCTTCTGCTCTCATGTCTTGTGTGTGTGTGTGCATACATATTTAGTATGTATATAAACTCCCAGCACCACAAAAATGGGAGAAGGACCTGGCAATCCACTCCCAAGGCAATCCCGAAACAGTCAGCCATTGAAAACCCTATGAGGGTCACTATGAGTCGGACTCTACTCGATGGCACCTAACAACAACAACAACATAAACATATTTGAACCCAGATTCTGTCTTTGAGAACAAAACATGCAGTTTTTCTCTTCCTCTCCACTGTTACCCTTTCTTTATTGCCCCCCCTCCTCTTTAGTTCCCTTGCTCCCCTACGTAATCCCATTTCTACTTTCATGACATACATATCAAAATATCATATGTATATATACACACACATATATAAATATATACACTAGACTATATATCTATATATGTCTGTCTATCTAGATAGCTAGCTAGCTAGATAGATTGATCTCTATATATAGATAGAGATATAGATAGATGGATAGATATAGATATTTAGATATATATAGTCTAGTATATATACATATGTATGTGTGTGTGTATATATGATATTTTAATATATATATCATGGAAGTAGAAATGGGATTATGTTGGGGAGAAAGGGAACTATAGATCTATGTATCTATATCTATCTATATAGATATAGAGATAGATATAGATAGATAAATATACAATAGATAGATAGATTCAAGTCTGATGTCCATATATGAGAGAAAACACAGTATTTGTCTCTCTGGGTCTGGCTTGTTTCACTTAGAATGATGATTTCCAGTTCCATCTATTTTCCTACAAATGCCATAATTTTGCCCTTCTTTATGGCTGAATAGAGCTTCACGGTCCGTGCATGCACCGCATTTTCCTTATCCACTCATCTGTTGATGGACACCCAGGTTGATTCCACATCTTGGCTATTGTGAGCCATGCCGCAATGAACACGGATGAGAGGTATCTCTGTGGTCCGTTGATTTAGATTCCTTTGGATTTATACCCAGGAGTGGTATTGTTGTTGCTGTTAGGTGCCGTGGAGTCGGGTCCACTCGTAGCAGCCCTATGTACAACAAACGAAACACTACCGGACACTGTGCCATGCTCGGCACTGTTGTCAGTGCTTCTCTGCTATTCATAGGGTTTTCAATGCCACATTGTTTTGGGAGAGGGCTGCCTGGTCCTTCTCCCTAGCCTGCAGCACTCCGTAATCTCAGGTGGTCTCCAGACTCAACCCTGCTTAGCTTCTGAAATCTGATGCGATCTGACGCCAGGTGGTATGGCTGTCGGTAGTGAGACAGGCGGGTCGTAGGGTAATTCTGTTTTTAGTGTTCTGATTTCTAGGGTGGCTGCACTGACTTATGTTCCCACCAGCAGGGTGCTGGGGTTCCTTTCTCCCCACTTCACCAGCATTTGTTGTTTGTTTTGTCAGATTAGCCATTCTGCCTGGGGTGAGATGGATTCTCCGTGCGGTTGTGAGCTGCATATCCCAGTTGGGACTTTTTTTTTTTTTTTTTTCTTTTCTTTTCTTTTTTTTGCGGTACTGGGGATTGAACTCAGGGCCTCAGGCTTTGCATGCTCTGCAAGTGCTGGACCACTGAGCTGCACCCCCAGCCCATTTTTTTACTTTTTGAGACAGGGTCTCGCTAAGTTACACAGACTGCCTCTGGTCTCGAACTTGCGATCCTCCTGCCTCCGCCTCCCGAGCTACTGGGGTTATAGGCGTGCGCCACCGCGCTCAGTGCTCAGTTGGGACATTCTTAAGACATTGTATTCGAGACCCGGTGGGAGACCTCAGGCTCAAGAATGGGTCTCATTTCCTGTCCCCGCTCCCTCTAGTCCATAGCTCCATCTTGATGACCCCCAATATCCCAGCCTGCCATGGGCTGTCCTCCCAGCAGCTCCATGTAGCCTCTGATGTCCTCTTGAATGGAACACAATCCAGAACTCCTGGCCACTCCTCCACTTCATGGCCACTCCGGAGGCTGCGAGATCTCCAGAGAGCTCCAGAGGCCTCCTGAGGGACAGATGCCCAATGCCAAGTCCCAAGCAGTTCGCCAGAGGTGTGGGATGAGCTGGCTCCTCTTTTGGGCAGGTTAATGGGGAGCCCACCATGAAGGGAGCTAAGCCCCCCAGCTGGTGCTGGGCCTGCCCTGGCCCCACCTCCCCTCCACACACACTTGTAGCCTTGCCCTCACAGGAAATGGGCTGACCCGCACACCCCAGATCTGGAGAAGCTGGGACACGCACCTAGAGTCCTGTCCTCTCCCGCTTGCCTGTGCCTGAAGCGTCTGCACTTCCTCCCTCTCCACACCTGGGCCATCTCTGCTTCCTGCCTCTCTCTACCTGAGGGTTTCTAGTCCTCACTAGCCCCACACACTCTGCAGCCAGAAACAGCTTGTGGAAATATATCCCATTGATTGCTCCCTCATACCTAGATTTGCACGGAGGCTCTTTACAGGCACCTCCAGGACTCAGCTCTGCCTA
This sequence comes from Pedetes capensis, assembly GCA_007922755.1. Taxonomy (NCBI): domain Eukaryota; kingdom Metazoa; phylum Chordata; class Mammalia; order Rodentia; family Pedetidae; genus Pedetes; species Pedetes capensis. Next base: position 83,406 of record VMDO01006605.1, read on the forward strand.
TTTTTCTAGCCAAACTTCTCTCTGCCCCAGGGCATTTGCACAAGCTGCTCCCTGGACCTGGAATGGATGCTTCTCCCATGGCTAGACTGATGAGACCTCAGGCCTCCTCTAAACCGTGCTCTTCTCCAAGTGGCTTCCTGATGATGCTGCCTGTGCCTGACATTCCTTCCCCATCCACCTGTCTTCATCCACAAGCCCTGTCAGTGCCCTGATTCCAGCGTGCCGTGCGCTCTCTAGCCTGGTGCACAGGTGCATGTATGCTTGTCTCTGGGGAGGCGCCCCCAGTGCTAGAGCCTCACAAAGGCAGACTGTGGTACGCCTCATCCACCTCGACCCCAGGGCCTTGAACCAAGTCTGGAGAAGGATGGCTGTTGTTCTTCAGGAGCAGTGTGTCAGGTGGAGAGAACAATCTGCCTTCTCTCTGGGCCAGGCCAGGCGTGGGATCCAGGAACGCTGCCCAGCCGTGGCCAGGGCAGCTGTCAGCTGGGATGCCTGGCCGAGGCGAGCGGCTCAGCTCTGAGCTAGACATGGAGGGAAGCCCTGAGCTGGGAGTCAGAGGGCAGGACTCTTCCCCAAGTCAGTGTCCCTGCCACAGAGCCGGGGGCTCCAGTCCTGGCCGTCTGGTCCAAGGCTGAGGCCCTAAGGATTCGTCCTCCGCCCTTTTCCTTGTTTAATAGATTTTATGCTGACCAGCAGCCTTAGGTCCATTCACAGGAAGATGGAGCAGAACTTCCAGAGCATTTCCACCCCCCTGCCCACCCCCCAGCCTGCCCCACTATCCTAGTGGCCTTCCGAGTGCCGCAGTTGTTACGGCAGAACCCATGCTGACCCGTCGTGGGCCCCGTCCATGGTCAGCAGTAGGGCTCATCCTGGTGTCGTGTGCACCTGGGTGTGGTTGAAGGTATAAGGATGGGGAGCCAGCACTGCAGCCTCATACAGAGTGGGTCTGCGGCCCCGACACCCTCTATAGTCCACCTGTCCATCATCACCTAACCCCAGCAACCCTGACCCTCTGCTCTGTCCTGACTGCCGTCCCCTCCTCCAGACCTTCTTCCAGCTGGGACCACACAGTTGGCGGACTTTGCCAGCTGGCTTCCTCTGTTTGTTGTGTTGTTGTTGTTGTTAGGTGCCTTCGAGTCGGTATCCAACTCATAGCGGCCCTCATAGGGTTTCCAATGGCTGTTTCAGGATTGCCTTGGGAGTGGATTGCCACGTCCTTCTCCCAGTTTTGCAGAACTGGGAATTGAACTGGGGACCTCAGAGACTGCAGTGCAGCACTCTACCAACTGAGCTAAATTCCAGCCCATTCCTCTGCTTAGCAATCTGCATTAAGTCAGGCTCTTTCCAGGGGCAGGAGGTGGGCAAGGGAGACCTTGACGGAAGGGTGGCAGGGCAGGCCCAGGTCCCTGTGCCCCACACTACCTTGCCTCCTGCTGACCCACTCAGCTCCTCCGTGTCCGCTCCCCTGCCCCGATTCCGGGGTTCTGAGCTGGGTCACAGCTCCTTCACAGCCGACCTCAGCACAGGAAGGCCCACCCTGCCCTCCCACCCAGGCCTCCGAAGACAGCATGACAGGGCCACCCGGCCAGGCCACTGTGTGAGGCTACGGTGTCTCCACCACACACCCACCGGCAGCCCACCACAGCAAACGTGCGGTCCGCACTCGGGCCAGCTCAGCCTCCCCTCAGCACACATTCTCCCCATGTCCCTGCCCCACCCCAAGTGTCCCGTGGGAAAATGGGATAAAGAACTCCACTTAGCACTCAAAAAAATCTCACCAGGAATATATTATTTACAGACAGGAAAACCTTCAAATTGAAACCTGGAAGAGTAAGTTACTGCTCAGGATTTCACAGCGGCCAAGCAACAGAGCTGAGATCCAGCCCCGGGGCGCATGGTGGCAAAACACATCTGCTCACACAGACAACTCACCTCCGTGCCCTTCCGCTGCTAGGTGGCGCTGGGAGACTTCATGGTCATTTGAGTCCAGCTGCCTTGATTGTCCCCCACACGTCTGTCAGTTTGTGCTGTGAGAGCTTGCGTGTTGCTGTGATGCTGAAAGCTATGCCACTGATAATTCAGATCCCAGCAGGGCCACCCATGGTGGACAGGTTTCAGCTGAGCTTCCAGACCAAGACAGATAGGGAGAAGGACCTGGCAGCCCATTCCCAAAACAATTAGCCATTGAAACCCCTATCAATAGCAGAGAAACAAATATAGTGCTAGAAAATGAGCTCCCTCAGGCTGGAAGGCATTCAAGGCATGACTGGGGAAGAGTTGCCTCCTCAAAATAGAGTCGACTCTAATGACAGGAACAGAGTAAAGCCCCTAAGACCATCTTTTGCTGGTGTGGCACAACTCAAAATGAGAAGAAATATAGTGGCTGCTACAAAGGGCTCAAACATAGATCATGTGCGTGGCACAGTGCTGGGCAGTGTGCTGCTCTGCTGTACATAGTAGGGTGGCTATGAGTCAGATCTGACTCCATGGCACTCAACAACAACAACTTTGATTGTACCTTGTTGTTGTTGTTAGGTGCTGTCAAGTCGGTGTCCGACTCATAGCGACCCTCATAGGGTTTTCAATGGCTGACTGTTTCGGGATTGCCTTGGGAGTGGATTGCCAGGTCCTTCTCCCATTTTTGCGGTGCTGGGAATTGAACTTGGGACCTCAGAGACTGCAGCGCAGCACTCTACCAACTGAGCTAAATCCCAGCCCTAGATTGCACGTTATAACCACAATAACGTGGGGGTCCCTGGATTAAATTAGTTAATCCATTAAAGCATGTGACACACAGCGATCACTGACCCCTCCACCTGTCATCCCCCGTCCACTGTCCATCCTCCCTCCTCCCCCTGTCTGTCTTCCCTTCCTTCATCCCTTTGCTGGTCCATGTGGCTTACGGCAAACTCAGTGGCAGGATCAGGATTCACAAAGGATAATCTGGCCCCAGGCTGAGGCTCAGGGAGGTGTGTGGCACAGTGACTCGCAGCCAAGAGGTCCTGGGGCCCGGGTGGTGATCTGTGCTCCGTGACTAGGGCAAACCTTAGCCCTTGTCACTAGCCCCCGGGTCCCCTCACCTTCTGAGGACAGATGCCTGTGACCCCTCCCCTCCCCCTGCCTCCCTTGGGGTTGGGTGGAGTCACGTGCTGTGATGGCCATAAGTGCTGAGTGCAGACTGGGACGTTCCTTGCTGGAGCCGATCCCCTCCCCCTCCCTCAGCTGGAGTGCGGGAGGTTGGAGCTGGGGCTCTGCAGCCACCTTGGTCCCCGGTTGCTGGTCTACCATGCTGGCCTAGCAGAGTGCTATGGTTCTTAGGCAGGGGATGTGGGCCATCATCACCCAGCACAGCCTGGCCTGCCCTGACGGACACGGTGACACCTGACAGACACGGCGACACCAGCCTCCCCACACGGTGCCTTCGGATCTCCTGTCCGCCAGCGTCTCTGAGGGCCGTCAGAACAAATCCCCCAGCTCAGTGGCCTAACACAGCAGCAGTCAGTTCCCGCCTGGAGCAGGAGGCCAGTGTCTGAGACACACTGTGGGCAGGGCCAATCCTCCCAGAGGCTCTGAGGGAGGCTTGGTCCCGCCTCCAACGGCTTCAGGCAGCTGCTGGCGTTGCCTCGGCACTCTGGGCGTGTGGCTGTTTCACTTTAACTCCTCCCTCCATCTTCACAGGGGCTTCTCCCGAGTCCCGCTCCCCCTCTCTCCTGTCCTCTCTTCATAAGGATGCCGGCTTTGGACTCGGGACCCATCCTAACCCAGGGCAGGACATCTTAACTCATTGCATCTACAGAGTCCTTCTTTCCAAGGAAGGCCACACTTTGAGGCTCTAATGGACACGAATTTGGAGGGGAGGGGATGCTACTTGACCCAGCCCACGCTGCCCCAGCTCAGCTCAGGATGGGGGACATTCAGGAAGGCTGGCTCCCTCCAGGCCTGCGCTGGCGTTGGCTGGCAGGCTTAGACGCGCTCCGATTGTCAGCGGCAGCAGAGGAGCCTCGGACCGCCCCACGGGGAGCCAAGGGTGCGTGCGGACAGAGGGGCCCTGGGTCCCAGCAGGACCAGCTCCGGGGCAGAGGGGCCCAGCAGGGCTCCCCGAGGGCTGCTGGGCCTGCCACCCGCTCACCCGCGGCACGCGCTCTCTTGCCATCCTCACTGCGTGCCGGGACCATCTGTGAGTGATGACAGCCAGGTTGGCGTGGCGGTTGCCCAGCTGGCAAGACTGGTGATCGGCTCAGCCACGCTGGCCCAGGCCCCTGGCTCCTGCGCTCCGCAACTCTCAACAGCACCACAGGGCCCATCCATCACGCCAGCCTCCCGTGTCAGCCCCCTCCGCAGGACGTCGCACGGAACCTGCAGCTCCCGCTGGTCCCCAGCTGATCTTCAGATGGCAGCCTTGACTCCCAGGGCCTCTCGCTGGGCCAGCGCAGGGGACACCGCCCTCCAACCAGCACAGAGCGTGCCGTGAGCCCCGCTCCTCTCGGTTTCTTTCTTTCTTTTCTTTTCTTTTCTTTCTTTCTTTTTTTTTTTTTTTTTGTAGTACTGGGGGTTGAACCCAGCCCTCGCACCTGCATGCTTTGCAAGTGCTAGGCCACTGAGCTGCATCCCCAGCCCTTTTTTTCAGTTTTTGAGACAGGGTCTCGCTAAGTTACACAGAGTGCTTCTGGTCTCAAACTTGTGATCCTCCTGCCTCTGCCTCCTGAGCTACTGGGATGACAGGCGTGCGCCACCACACCCGGCTCAGTTTCTTCAATGTCCTCCCTGGTTGCCCAGAGGCAGTGTCCACCCTGGCCAGGTACGGATCCCGGACCCACGGCTGGAAGACCTTGACAACCTCGTGTTGGGAAGGCCGTGGTGAGAGCGGCGAGTGGGTCTGGGAAATCACTGAGAGGCTCGAGGGGAGGAGCATCTCGGCCAGACGCAGCTTCCTGAGGGGTGGGGCCGGCACCACCTCAGGTTTCACTGCAGACCCTGTGCCTGCGTTCCGGGACAGAGCGCACCATGTGGTGGCCATGCTGCCTGGTGGTGGCGACTCAGAAAACCACATTGACCTCAGTGATTGTGGTGTCCCTGGGGCAGGAGGAGGCCAAGCCTGGCAGGGGCTGCAGAGACCACGGTGTGGAGTTGCTAGGGGCACAGACAGGGAGGCCTGCAGTGACCCCACATCTGGAAAGCTTCCAGAGCCTGCGTCCCGGCACCCGGCCACACTGCCACATGGTACACAACAGCATGGGCGCGGTGCGCCTGCCCCTATGCGCTCCTGACCACCAAGACGAATCTTGGGGTTTGACCTCAGGTCCTGAAGCCATTACTGCTGTCGGCACCAACCGGGCCAAAGCAAAGCCTGCGATCTCCCCGCTGCCCCCGGAGGCGCTGAGCGTGGGCTCGAGTTCCCCACACCCTCTGCTGCAGCACCTCCGGCCCCCTCTCTTTCCTGGCACCTCCAAGGGACAGCAAGGGCGTGACCACAGGCGGGCTTTGGGGCCCCTGCCCCCACACACCCACCCTCTCCCTTCCCTGAGGAGCCCACCCTGAGAAGCTGGATGCTCCCAGAGCTCCGTTGGTGCCGACCGCTGTCTCCCTCACTGTCTCCTGTCCCTTTCTCAGGAGCCTTTGAGCAAAGGGGGAGGGAGGCCATTTAGCCGTCAGTAACTGACCAAGCAAAGTCCCCAGAAGGTCACAAGGAGGCTAAGGCTGGAGGCAGCAGAGCCCAGGAGGCCTGCCAGGAGTGCCACCGTTTCTGTTCCAGGCTCTGCCCTGGCCTTACTGGCTGTGCGAGCCAAGCAAACAAATTAACCTCTCTGAGCTTATTTCCTAAGCTGCAAATTGGGGATAATAATAGGAAGCAGCACCAGAGTGAGGATTATGTGAGCTAATTCAGTTGGCCGAAGGCCTGGCTCAACAATGGAGGCCATTGCTGCCCTGAAGATGTTGGAAAGATGGGCCTCACCCGCACCCCCTCTGCCTCTGAACCCACTGGGGCTTCCCAGTGCCACAGCACCCCATCCGAGCCCCTAAGCCTGTGACTCAGGCAGGCCAAGCTGACTGTCTCACAGCTCCCCTGATGGCTCAGACGCGCGGAAGCCTGGCCACGCAGTGGGCCTCACCACTCCCACCCCAGCGCCCGAGTTAGGCGGACCTTTGGCTTGCTCCCACCTACTGGACGGAGCGCTGGCCCTTCCTCCTCACTCCTCTGTGTGGTTCAGCCTCGAGAGCTGCGGTGCCCTCTGCTTAATGACCTGTGGCTGCCAGGGGAAATGACCACATGGAGGGGGAAGGAATCTGAGATCAACTTATCCCTGGGCCGAGCACCTCAGAGACCCCAAGTGAGGCCCCTCCTCTCCTGGGGTCTCAGGGGGTGCCTGGCTTGTGGCTGCCCCGCCGCACCCTTGGCCTCTGTGTTCCCGTGGCCTCTGTCCTCGCCCGTCTCCTACAATGACATCTGCTGTGGGGCATAGGGCGCACCGGGACCGGGGCTCCCCTCCCCTCCAGATCCTCAGCTCAGGCGCACCCGCACGCACCCTTTCTCCTCACCAAGCCACATGCGCAGTGCTGGGTGTTAGGATGGGTGCCCACCGCCCCGCGCCCACAGCCCAGACCTGCACAGCTTTGTCCTTTGCAGAAGTGCCAGGTAAGAAGCACCCTGGGACTCGGGAGGTGGAGGCAGCCTGCACTGCTCAGCGAGACCCTGTCTCAAATGAAAAAATGTGAAAGGGGCAGGGGGTTCAGTTCGGTGGTGAGGCCGAGTTCAACCCCCAAGCACTGCAAAAACAGAACCAGAGAAAAGAAAAGAGAAGAGAGAAAGACAAGTAGGAGCTGCCTGGGGAGACCCTCAGGGCAGCCGTCTTGTTGGTGGGCGACACCAGCTCCCCGGCAGGAGAAGCCCCAGCTCCAGGCCTAGCATCAGCTTCCTGAAGGCACCCTAGGGGTGCAGCTCTGCTTGGGCACCATATGGCTGGCTAGGAAACCCGTGCTTCATGGCCCGCCTGGCCTCTCTCATCTCCAGTGTCGATGTCCCTACACGCATGTCCTGAGGTCGCTTCCTAAATGAGCTCCCTGCACTGAGCCCTCCCCACAGGTCCCTTGCAGGGAGCCTGCAGGGCCTCCTCCACTCCCACAGCTCATCCCAGCTTGTCCTCTGCACACCTGCCTCGTCCACTCCTCCAACACACACCTGGCACGCAGTCATGGTGCCTTGAATACTGTCGTTTGTCAGGGATACAGGAAACCCTGAGATAAGGGACGTGGAAGAAGAAGAAATATGCACGGGGTTGCCCAAGGGGCCAGGCAGGAGCCGACTTCCTATGGGGCCAGCTATGACCCTCCAGAGGGAGGTCCCAACAAAGCCACCTTACTCGGTCTGGGGAGCAGACGCAGAGGACGCAGGGGCCCTGGCTCTCTGGAGCCCCCCGAGGCCATGGTGTCGCCAGGCAGCCTGGCAGCTCCTGATGCCCTCCCTCCCACAGCCCTGCCCTTCTCTCCCCGCCCTGGTGCCTCCCGGGATCGCCTTCCAGGAAGAGCCGCCAGCCCTGCCTGCCAGGGATGTGGCACAGACACAGGGCAGATGACAGTGTCCGTAGCAGCTTTGTTCTCGGGCCCGCGTGACCTTGGTGGCCACCCCAGCCTGGCCTTCGGCACAGATGTTCGGGCAACAGGAAGGTGCGGAGGCCACACAGTTCCGGTGTCAGCGAACAGCCCCAGCAGGCTGGGCAGCCCCAGGCATAATTCTCGTGCTTTGACCTCCACACTCAGGACAAAGGCCCTGGGGCAGTCAGAGGCCTGGCGGCCAGCCCTGGGCCGGTGGCCTCAGGAAGCAGGCTGAACACCCATGGCCTTTACGCTGCCTCCCTCCGCAGAGGTGAGGCCCACAGAGCCTCCCAGAGCAGGGCCCCATATCTAAGCCCTGTCATGAGCAGGGCTCAGCCTGTGTCCCCCACAGAGCTGGCTGACACTGGGGGGCCGGGTGCTCCCAGTAACTGGACCACTACAACGAGAACGTGAGAGACGTTCAGCTCTTTCTGCCCATTCAGAGGCTTCCGCAGACCACAGGCAGGATGTCTCCCAGAGCCCCAGGAAAACCTACGCAGCCGCTGCAGTGCTGGGGGCGGGGCTACAGGAGGGGTGTGGCCTAGATGGTGGGCGGGGCTGTGGGTGGGGCTTTCTCAGGACCTGGCCTCCTCCCTTCGCCCAGTGGAACTAGAGCATTCCTGGGAAGCCCTGTACTCCCTCCCTTGGCCCCTCTGCCCATCCACCCCAGGTGACCAGTGTACCCAAGGATGCCTCCAGGACATGCCCAGCTGAGATCCAAACTGGGTGCTTTGGCCTGAGTCCTTCCAGCCCTGCCCCGTTGGTGCTGCCTTTGACCTGAGTGGCCAGAAACAGAGAGACACAGCCTTGGGAAAGAGACCAAGTAGGCACTGTCCCAGGAAGGGGCCTGGGGCCACCTAGTGCCTGCTCATGGGACACTGGGCCCACAAGGAGACGCCCAGCCCAGTACAGATTATTGCAAATGACCCTTCTTCCTCATTGACCCCAAAGTTATTAGGTTCTCCGAAGGATCCGAGGGCGCTGGAGTTTAGCTCAGTTGGTAGAGTGCCACTCTGCCCTATCTAAGGCCCTGGGTTCTATCCACAACACCACAAAAATGGAAGAAGGATGGACCTGGGAGCCCATTCCTGAGACAATCCCCGAATAATCAGCCATTGAAAACCCTATGAACAGCAGAGAAATGCTGACATAGTGCCTGGCGATGGCACAGTGTCAGGGAGTGCTCCATTCTGTTGTACATCAGGTTGCTGTGAGTCAGACCCCATGGCACCTAACAACAACAAGGATCTGAGAGCAAATTGCACCCCCCCAGGGTCCTTAGAGGCCAAGACATGTGACATTCAAATACTTGTGTCCTTGCTGTGACCACAGCCTTCAAGGGCCTTCTGAATCACAGCCGGAGCCTCTCCCAGGATCTCTGCCTGACCAGTTCCCTCCCCCTCTCTCTCCCACTTCCTACTGGAGATGACACCCCTGGATCCCAAGCAAAGCTGGACAGGACATCTTGAGAAGGACCCTCGAGGGAGAAAATGGCCTACGATGCTGCCCATGGCTCTGGCTTCACCATGGAGGGGGAGGAGCCTGCCGAAGGGTTGGGTCTTGGCCCCTGCTGTCATCAGAGACCTGAGCCAACAGTGGGCCATGACTCAGCTTCCCCAAGGGCAAAGCAGAGAAGGCCCCTCGGAGGGGCTGTGGCGAAGGAGAAAAGACGGGAGCTGGAGCCCCCAATCCCGAGCCGTGTGCCCCACGGGGCTCCTCGAGACTGCTCCTTCATTGGCGTCTGAGTCCCTCGGACGAGGGCCCCGGGAGGCCAGGCCTGCTCTGCTGAGGTGCTGCAGCTCAGGGTTGTCCTGCCGTGAGGCTGCCTGGGAAGGCCAGAGGCTAAGGGGCCAGTCCAGAGTCGCCCAACATGGCCAGGGTGGGCTGGGTGCAGAGCCAGGTGTGTCTCGCCATGCCGTCCAGCTCCCCCACCTCAGTGGACTTGTCTACGCATCCAGGAGAGCAAAATGATTAGGGGGAATTTATGCCTGCGCCTCTCGTACGGAACTTTGTCCAACGGCACACATGATCCTGGAGATTACGGTTTGCGGAAGACAGAGTGACGTCCCTTAGATGGAGCCTTCTTATTATATCCCTCCATAAAGCCGGGGACATAACAGTAAATCAAGCCCTGGAAAGGAGGCATTTCAGAGCTCGCGTGATATACGGCGACTGTGTTTCGTTCTGGTGGTTTAGCCTAACCCTGGGACCACGTCATTAACTCCAGGTTTAATACCCTGGATCTGGGGAGCTAAAAACAAACTGTGCTGCTCCGAAACGTTTACTAACAGATAAGGCGCTCGATGCTCTTGTTCCATAAACGCCTTATTGATTTTGAACGGAAACAAAAGGAACGCTTTCTCCCCCAGACCCGCCCCACCCTCCTGCTGCAGGGACCCAGGTTCAGTTACACATTGCCCCTCTCCTCCTCAGCAGATGGGAGGAGCTGGAAACGCCCCTGTCAAAGCAGAGGGATCATTCATTCATCCATATGTTCATTTGTTCCATAAATATTTGCTGAACACGGAGCGAGGGCTGGGGAGGAGCCCTCCGGTCAGAGGATTCAGTGGTGCCCTTCCGGATCCTAAAGCAACGCAGGAAGCTAGAGGGCAGGCAGAGGGCAGCAGCCGCCATGCTGACGCCCCAGGACTGGCTGGTTCTCAGCTTCCGTGGCCACCCTGGAGAAGCCACGGGCCCATGGCCACCCTGGAGAAGCCACGGGCCCATGGCCACCCTGGAGAAGCCACGGGCCCGTGCCCAGCAGTAATCACAGGGAAGACGGCTGTGCCATAGCTGGTGACAACACAGCTCAGGACCCAGCCAGGGGGCCAGCCAGGAGGACAGTTGGCTCAGCTGTGGCTGGGCCATTCTAGAGGGTGTCAGCCGTGACTCCAGCCAACGGGGGTGACTCAGCCTCCCTGGTGGGGAGTGAGCGCCCCCCGCTCCACTCAGTGGAAAGAGCCGCTGTACAGGGCCATGACAGGAGGCTGCCTCGGAGGTGGGCCCCCGAGGCCAGGGCACCCAACTCGTGGCACATTTCCACAGGAGCCACCTGCCTTGGTCGATGCTCAAATGATCGTGAGAAGGACGAGGGGCAAAGCGGCAGCAGCATGGCTCAGGGTGTCGCCAGCTCCCTGGACAGCGTGACTTGGTCATGGTGTGGATGGGTTCACAGAGAGTTTGTGCAATAAAGCCGGGGGCCCCAAGCCCTGCACTGCAGACTGGTGCTTCCAAGGAACCGGGCCGCATAGCGGGAGTGAGAGGCGGAGAGGACCGAGGCTCCACCTGCATTGACAGCCTCTCCCCTTGCCTGGACCATCCACAACCACCCGCACCCTGCGATCTGGAAAAATTCTCTTCTGCAAACCCGTCCCTGGTGCCAGAAAGGCTGAGGACTGCTGCGGTCCAGAATGAATGAAGTCGTGAGGAGGAAGGACAGGTGAAGCAGGCCGCCAGCCCCCCTGCACTGAGCACCTGCCGCACACGGGTACTGTCACGGGGCTGAGGCCATTCCTGCCAGTGCCACGTGACTGGAGTACCAGAGTCTGGCTTTCCGAGGAGGGCGGCAGAACAAACTGCCCAGGACACTCCGAGGTCACAGGACGAGACGGTGGCACAGCTGACCCCCTGCATCCCTGGGTTTCTGAAGTCTCTACCTGGCCCTTTCCCCATGTCAGGCACCTCATGATCTAAAGGAACAAAAGCGGGTGCCATCAAAAGCAAGTCTCCCTCGAACACACGCGCACACACACACGCACACGCGCACGTGCACAGAAAGCAGCGTGAAGCGCAGGAATCAGGAGTTTCTGGTGGTCTCGTTCCAGGGCGATGGAAGCGTGGAGGGCAGGGCAAGCTCCTGGGCCGGCAGCTCAGCCCATGCCTGGGACATCCGCCCCTCAGACACCACATGTCTCAGAAGGGCTCTTTGTGGACGGCGTCCCTCTGGGTTTGTGGTTTGGCTCATGCTGACTCCTGGAGTGTCCACGTTCTCTGCGGGTCAGGAGCAGAGAGCAGCGGGAGCCGAGGGTCTGGGTAAAAGCCTCCCACGGCCCCCGCCCGTGACCTACTTCCACAGAAGCTCCCTAACCTCTCAGGACAGTGCCCCCAGCTGGGACCCAGCGTCCAAACGCGTGAGATGTAGGGGACGTTTTAGATTCACACCCTAACCCTCTCTCGCCTGTCTCCTCCTGGCTGTGTCTCTAAGCCCCAGTGACATCGTGACCCACCGTGTAGATGGTCACCCCAGCAGCTGCGCAGCCACAATCTGCTCCCAGACAGCGATGAGGGCAGTGAGGACACTCAGGGCCAAGGTGTTTGTCACCACACAGCCTGAAATAGCAAGTGCCTGGGTACAGTACCGTGTTCAGCAGAGGGGGAGGCAGCAAATGAACCATGGGAGTCCAGTGAGGTCGATAGAAGCCTGAGGGAGGAAGCTTCAAGCTGTAGCGTGGCAGCCACTTTGCCTGGTGAGGAGAAACACAGGTGTGGGTGCAATGTGGGACTACGTGACCTGGCTAGGTGGCTGCCTGAGGAAGCCATCGAGTGACCAGAGCCCACACGGCATCGTCTGCCTGCCCAGAAATCACAAAGAGCCACCAGGGGCGGTGGCCTCGGAAATGCAGCCCATCTGTAGCTGTAGGGCCAGTGGGTGAGCTGCAGGCTGACCTGCATCGTGTCAGCCTCTTAGCGCCGTGGGGGCAGCCACGAAACACAGACTCCAGTGTGGAGCTGGGGCTCCAGTCACTGCCGTTCTTACCTGTGATTTTCAACATCGTCTGTAACTTATTCCCGGGGTATTTGTTGCTCTCTTATCAGAGAAAAATGAACAGCACTGAGAGAAAGCCAAGCCAGGCAGCCTGGGGCCCCCGTGCCAGTGCTCCCATTGGGAGGTTGGGACTCCGCCGTGGCCAGGGCCAGGGCTCAGAGCCTGAGCAGGGCCTGAGCTGAGTCTAGACCTTCAAGGCCCATGGTGCACAGCCTTCAGCCACAGTCAGCAATGGGTCTCTGAGCAGGCAGAGCCTCTGTCTATAATGGAAGTCTCAGTTTATCTATGGCCAGGGTTGAGGCCCACGTGGGACCGTGGCCAGGGATCAGTATTGGCCAGCATCGAGACTCAGTCTGCAGTTAGGATCTGCTCTCACTCTGTGACAGGGAGCCTGGGATCAGGGCTCATGGTGCACCTGGCAGAGCCCATGGCTCCCCACAGGCCCCGGCTCACGTCCCCTGCCGTGGCCAGCCATTGCCGCGAGAGCAGCCTTCACATCCTGCTCAGGCGAGGGGTGGCCCAGCGCCGGTCCACGGCACTTTGTCCTGTGGAAATCCACTTTGGCTCTGGGCCTAATTGTGTCTGAAGCCCCATTCCAGCTGAGGGATTTCATCAGGCGGCAGCAGCCCAGAGCCAGGGTGAGAATGAGGGCTGGTGGACATTTCCGGCAGCCCAATCAGGGTGCCCCACGCGCGGATTTGCATAAATTTCTAAGCCGATTAGAGGAGCATTCCAAGTCCACAGCCAGGTATGAGCAGCGGAGCGCGCCCTCCCTCTGCGTAGATTAATTGTTCCCCTCGCAGCGGGCTCCAAAGCCCAGCTCATCAAAGCCCAGCTCATCATCTCTCCCGCAAACCCATTCCGCCTCCGCCTCTCTGCGCCTCGAACTCAGGCACTCACAGGCCTTCCGTCCCATCAGCCCTGAGTCCAGTCCTGGCCGCTTCTGCCTTCCCAGACTGGCCTCCCATCCACCCTGCTGAAGAGCCTCACTCCTGTCTAATTCTTGCCATAATGTCTGGCCCCCCTCTCTGTCCAAGGCACCCCCCCTTTCTCAGCAGGAAGCTGAAGGAGGCCTGGAGGGCGGAAACAAGCACCCCAGGGCCTTCACCTGCCCAGGGGCTGGCGTGGGTCCCCCTGTGTCCCCCATCTCTTGTGAGGTGAGGCAACAGCTCCTGGGGCCGCATCTCCTCACACCTGCAGGTGGAGCGCCGAGGCGTGCTGGCCAGGGCTGGTCAAGGGCAGCGCATGCCAGCTCCACGTCCTCTCTCCCCACTCCTGCAGGACAGCACCCCCGTGTGCCCTGCCCGCTGTGCCCTCCCTGCAGGCAGGGCAACCTCAGGGCCTCCTGAACAGGCTCAGGTTCTGTCCTCCGCTCACCCGGCACCTCCCCTTGTCCGGAGGGTACGCAGCTAGTACAGCGGCTGGCCAGGGGCAATGCGCATGTGCAGAAGGTGACTGTCCAGAGGCAGGTCCCACAGGGGCAGCAGGGGCTCAGGCCCCACCCACTCCAAATCTGCATCCTCCCTTCCCACCCTCCCTTCTGAGAGCCCCCAGTGAAGGGGCATGTCCCCCACCCATCCTAGTGGCTGCACAATAGCGATAGGTGGAACAGGGTAGACAGGGACCCCAGCACGGGTGCCTGCCATGGCCCAGTCGGCTCTGTGGCCCTGGCGAGGCCAGTCCCTCACTGAGGAAAAAAGATGAGTTTCGCTAATCTCTCAACCTCCTCCTGGTTACAACACTTTGACTCTGGAATGAATTTGAGAGCGTCGGAGGAAATGGCGAGCGTGAGAGCAGCCATGTAAGTGCCTGCGGGCTGGCCTGCGTCCACACGTGGCCCCGGGTATGGCACATCTGAGTCCAGACACGAGGAACTGGACTTCCCCAGGGATGCAGCAAAAATCTGCTGGACTTGGGGATTTGGAGGCAGAAGTCTGGCCCTGTTACTTTAAATCATATGATCTGGGCCAGTTGCTTATTCTGTCTGTGCCTCGGTTTCCTCATCTGCAAGGAAAAGGTGGTAGGAGTGACCTCGCCGGTACCCTGCCTTGTGGCTAGAGCAACATGGAACGTGCAGCACCCTCATGGCCCAGCAGGGCTCAGTGACCCACCTGCAGCGTGGCTGCCCACAAACAAGGCCATTCTGCACCCAGAGCTTGGCTCACGCCAGGGAGGGAAAGGACAATTTTTGTGAGACTCATGGGTCAAAGGCTGCTGGAGGCAGAAGACAGCGAAGTTGGGGGCTCTGAGCACCCCAGGATGCATAGACTGGCCCAAACGCTGAGGGGAGTCCAGCTTCAGCATGCTTGTAGTGTCAGGCCTACAGGACAGCTCAGGCACTCCATGGGGGTCCCTGGCCACCAGGAGAGGCGTGGTGCCCCTGGGATACCTGTCCTGTAGTGTGGTGGCGCAAGGCCAGATCAGGGAGGCCCATGGAGAGGTTGCTGCTCTGAGGGCTAGAGCCTAGGTCCCCCAGCAGGGGCTCCACAGGCTGAGGAAGCCTTGTGGGGCCTGGGGAGAGCGGGAGCCTGGGGTAAGAGGGGCAAGGGATCCGACGGGGGAGAGAACGTGGTGCTGGAGGGAGGGCTCGGTGCTCGGTTCTACTGTTGAGGGTTTGGGAAGTTGGGGAAGGATGGAGTCTGTGAGCTGGGCCCTGAGGGCTGACCAAGAGGCTCCAGTGAGACTCTGAACACAGAAGAGAGCACAAGGTGTTGCACATCAACCAGACCCCGTCCTCGCCCGGCCACCAGGGAGGTTGGCTCAGTCTGTCCCTTCGGTGCTCAGGTCTCTGCTTCTTCCCTCAGAAAAGGGGGAGGAGAACACCTGCCCTTCCCCTTACAGGGCATTTGTGGGAGCTCTTTGAGCAGAGGGAGGCCGCCTCACCCTCATCAGAACCACCACCGCCACCAACCATCACCACTACCACCACCACAACCACCACCACCA